>JAKXYG010001263.1:0-66605 GCA_025895645.1 Cardicola forsteri | reverse complement strand
ATTTAAGGTTGTAAACATAAAAATATATAAAATAAGTAACAAATAAAAATAATAAAATTTTGTACTTTATTTTTTACAAATGTAAACATACTTGTTTAAGAAACGTTTCTAACTTAAAAGCGAATTTAATCCAAATGTACATAAATTAAGCTACAATTTTATATAAAATTTTACAAATAATATTGATAAAAATCTTTTAACAATTATGTTTTATAATTGCATATTTAATTTTTTGTTGTTATATTTTTAAATAATTGTAAATTTTTGCATTACTTGATAAATAAAAATGTTACAAATAATAATGTTGGAAAATATTATAAATTTGATGTAAAACATATCCATTAATACGCAATTTAATTAGTTAATTGTAACATGTTTTGTAATTTATTTATTTTTGTTTTATTTGTGCACAATTGTGTTTAATATTTTTTATAAAATATATTTTAATACATAAGGTAAAACATTATAGTTTATTTGTTAATAACGAGTTTTTTTTAATATTGTAACACTAATTGTTAGGTTAACACTAATTGCAACAGTCTAACAATTAATACTAAAACTGTGTTGTAAAAATATTTATTTTAGTAAACAAATATACTGAGGCTTATTTTAAAAATTTTATATATATATATATAATGTTTTTTTATTACATGTTTATATAATATATAATATAAACATTATATTTATGATAAAAAAAAAATATTTACAGCATTTATTTTTAAATTATTACAATAACTTAGTGTTATTTATACATTATTTTAAATTTTGTTATTGATTTATGAAAAAGTCAGAATATATGCATATATGTTTAATTAATTATATTTTAAACGTTACCTTTACTCCAAGTTAATACAACTAATAAAAATATACATAAGACAAAATATTTTTTATTAATGAGATTGTTATAACATTATTTGTTTTTGGAGTTGTTATAATAAAATTGTCAAATTCATTTAAAATACAAATCTATTAGATTTTTAAATTAGCCAACAGGACTGAACAGCTGTTTTATTTATATTTAAAATTATTATCAGTGCAGCAGTTTAAGGCGTTGAATTGACACCAGATATAACGTGGGTTTAAGTTTATTTGTGTGTAAAACTGATTATTCCAAATAAGAATGTACAGTGATCCTAGTTGATTTAAAAACCTAATCAATTTGTTGTTTAAATATTTTTTTATATATTAATATAATAATTTTAAAAACAAATAATTATGTTGTAATTTAAATAAAATACTAAAATTATTTATACAAGTCTAATCATAAATTATAAAGTTTATTTTAATTAAAATCTTACTAACATAAATTAACTTACAAAATTCTTTTGTTTTCTTTACTGTAAATAATTAATAAAAATAATATAATTAACTATAAATATTAAAACATATTATACATGTGTATTTATTAAAAAACCATTTTAGTATAAAATGAATGTGCTAAATAAAATACATTTTATTACAACAATAAAATACATTATTTATTTATTACATATACATATGTATACTAACACAAATGTGCTGTAAATAAAAAAAATTAAAATGTTAAAATATATTTAATAAATACAATTGCATGTTATTACATATTATATGTAGGTATAGGTCTAATTGCAGCAAACCGTAATTAAATGCGGACTCACGTTTAGCTTGACTTAAATGTTTACTGTTAATAATTGTTTCTTATAAAACATTTAAAATAGTAAAAACATAATATATAAAAAACATGTGTGCTATTTACTTACAAGCTGTAATTTTATTAACTGTAATTTAATATTTATATCTATGTGTTACAATATATATTATAATGTTTTTACATTTTAAGTAATTTAAATGAACAATGAACAAACCTTCAATTGCAAACAACAAAATGAAAGCACACATAAACTTTATTTTAAAATCTAATTGTTAAAAATATTACATTTTTCTAATTATAAACAAAAATATTATTGATTTTAAATGTGGTATATTATACATATTATATGTCATTGATTGTAAAAATAAACGCATTTTAAAATTACGAGTTAATGATTAAAATATTCAATATATACATGACTATTAGTAATAATAATAATAATAATAATTATTATTATTATTATTATTATTATTTTTATTATTATAATAACTTTATTATGGTTTAACACATTATTTTTAATATAATTTAAACAACTACATCTTAATAATATAATTAAATTAAATGATACAATAAATTAAAATGTTGTAATTGTATGTAAAGTATTTTGAGTGTAACTGTTTAAAAATAATTCCTATTATTATTGTTTTTTTAGTAATAAGTATAAATAATTTACCAAAATTTATAATTAGTACGCAAAAATAAAAACAATTGCATAATTAAAAGCTATTAAATTAAGAAAAAACTATAAAATAATTTATTTGCACTAAAACACAAAACATATTAATAAAATAACAAATAAAAATAAAAAGCTAAAACTTTATTATTATTTTTAATCCTATAAAGCAATCCAATAAAAAGGGGAAATGGTAGTTTAGTTCTAACAAATAATTAGCAATCATCTAAATTAAAAATGTTTTTTAAAAAGTACTTAATCAATCCGTCAAATACTTTTATACATTTTTGTAACTGAAGTGATTTATGCAACTTAAACGTTGCAATACCATAAAACAGAAGGACTTAACGAAGTAACTGCAAAAATGCTTAAACATGGAGATAATTTTGTTGCACAAATATTTTATAATCTAAAAATACATTATAACTAAAAATATGCATAATAAGTTTTAGTTAAAAGTACATGCATAATAAACATTTATTTAATTAAACCAATTAATGTCAATTTTTTAAATAAATTATGTTGGTTATTATTGTAGGTATGTTGTTTGATATTGTAATTATATTTTATCGTTAATTTTCAATTTTTTAATTGGATATATATAATAAACAACATTACATAAAGTGTCACATACAAAAAACAAAGCACACATTTATATTACTTGCGATATTTTAATTTATATATATATATATATATATTCAACCTTGTTTAAAAATATTTTAAAAAGCATAATAATTTAAATAAAACATCTTTTGCAACTACATAGCATGCTAAAAGTTTTAGTTAAATTATAGTAGTTTAAAACGTTGTTAATAAAAATGCTGATATATTATTGTTTTAATTGATTTTAAACAACAATCTGAAAGAATTACATAAATTGTTAATTTTACTACATTTTTTAGTATAATAATGCGTTTTAGCAAATTAAAACTTATTTTACTACTACTTATATTTACTATTGATGTTTAAACCGTTTAGAGATAATTAAATAAAATTTGTTTTTTAGTTTATTTAATGTCTAATTGTAAATATAAAACAAATAAATTAAACCTAAATTAATATAATGTTTACGTTTTAGACGCATCACATTTAGCATTGTTCTGAAAACAGTAGTAACTCTTGTGTGAGTGTACAGTACTTTATTATAAAAAAAATTTTTTTTAAACAACATTATTTCTTGTTAAGATATTTGGTATAATTATTAATTTAACAAATTGGTAAAAATTACAAAAATAAAAAAAAATGTTATTACGATAATATACTGGATTTATAAACAAAATATTGCAATGTTTACAAAAAACATTGACATATATATAATGTTGTTCAAATGTGTGTTGACATTTTAACTTACATTTTTTTTTTGTACGTGCAATAATAATTATACTTTAAATTATTTTTTTAATGTTAGAAATTAAAATGAAATATCAAAAAAATAGTTAAATATTTTTACAATAAATAAATTAACATTTAAAAATATATGCTAATAATTAATAAAACATTTTATTTTACCAATGTCTATTTTAAAACGGAATATTGTTAAATTTTATTTTAATTTATTTTTATACTAATATTATTTTTAATGTCTTAGTAACTTGTTATTAATGTATTTTTAATATTACGTTTATAAAAAAATTGTATTTATTATTAACCGTATTTCTATGATACAATGTACGTAAATATAACTTACGAATAGTGACATGCTGGCGTGAAAAATCAAAAGCACTATCTAGTATCCTGCATTAATATTTATTTTTTACTAATACATAACTAAAATAATTATTTACAAATACACATCAAGTAACATTATTTAAAAAATAAGTTTTTATTATACTATTAAACAACATCGTTTTCTACAACAAAGCATATTATCACCATTTACAAAAAAATTAAATCAAAAACACGTAATTTATTAAAAAACGTATTAAATAAAGTACATAAATTTGTAAAGAATATTGTACAAATTGTATAATGTTAATAAGTTAAGTAGCATTTAATGTTTTTTATAAACAATGTCAATTGTTTCTAATGTCAGTTAATCAAGGTACTAATAATATTTTTTTAAATCCATTTTTTATGTCATAGATAAAATTCTGTGTAAATAATGAGTTATTTAACAATATGTTAACCTATTTTTTAAAGAACAGAAACCATAAAAAAACAACACATAATTTTGAAACGTTGATATTCTAATACACGAAGGTTTGTTTCTTGTTTAACAAGGTTTTTGCAGTTTTAATCAATCAAACGTATTACATTTTCTAAATTATACTATAAACCAAATTACAAGTTTATAAAAGTACACCAAACATTATTTTAGGCATAATTTAAATTATTTAAGACATTTTGCTTTAACTATAACTACAATTTAATAAAGTTTTTTACTCTTTAAGATTTTGTTATGGCGGATCTATGTTTATAATGTAGACACTTTCTAGCTCATTATTTATGTAGATAGCACACGTAAACAACTTATTTTGCAAAATTATTGCAATATTTATCATAATCCACACTACATTTAATTTTAAATTGTTGAGTGCAAAATTTGTAAATAACAGTACATACATTTTTAATTTTGTCTTTTTCTAAAATTATTAAAAATACACATTTTGATAAATTCTAAAAATCAGAATTTTTGTGTACAAATAGTAGAACTTGAATTATACTAAATTATTTTTTTTTTAACAATTTTATGTATTTTTTGACTATCTAATATTAAATTTTTCAAAATTATTTAATTTTTTTAATTTTATCATTTAAATTATTTTTAATTTTCTAATAATAAAATTAACATATTTTTTTCTTTTTGTCTATTTATGCATTATTAAAAAAATATATTATTTTGAAAAGTTTTTTACTTACTTTTTTTAAAAATATACTTGTAGCGGTGAAAATCAACAAAGATATTTCGAAGTCAAAAATAACAAACAATATTATTTTTTATTATCAAAAATTAACATTTATTTTTTGGCAATTAATTTTCTTCGAATATTGACAATTTTGTTTAAATGTATCAATGGTACATACCAGTGGGAACGGCTATAACAACAACCGTTCCCACGCCATTGGTAACTTCCGCTTCCTGTCATCAATCCGTTCATTTCCAGCTTCTATTTTGGTTCTTCCCACGATCCAATTGTAATTTGGCAATATACCTTTTACAATCACGACTTTGCGTTCTAATTCATTACTTTAAGTAATCAGTACAAACGTAAGGTAATTGGGAGTCAACGACTAGGTCTCAATAATCCACGCAACCTTCTACGACAAGCGACGCCGTTTGTCACATACAAAACCGCCCTCATTTCGCGTTTAGTGAAACCAGGCTACGCAGTCGGCAATTTGGAGTCATTTCACTAAATACTAAATGCTAATCCGTTTGTAATATAAAATTTAACAAAATTTAATGTTATTTGCTCATAAAATCCTATGTAAATTAATAAAATAAACCGGAGAAAATTACTCCAAAATTTTCAAACCAGTCACAATAACCTTATTTATTAAAAAATGCATTTTTGTTGTAATCATTTTTTATGATCACATTATTTTAAAAATTATATATATTGAATTGCTTTTATTAGGCTAATGAAATATTTGATGCAATATTCGACAATGTCCAAATTTAATTTTAAGCAGTTTTTCTAAAGTACTAAAACATATAATTGTTCTAAATAAACGTAAATTTTATCACAATTAAAGGTACTTAATAAGATGTTCTTACCGCTACTACTGTCATTAAACTGCAGGTCAATACTTAAAAAAAGTTTTTCATTTACAATCTCTTATGATAAACAAATTACATATAAATAGCCGTGTAATATTAATTTAAAAATCATGGTTAAATATATATATTAAGAATAATCTTATAGCACTTGATAGATTTTTTGTATTTTGACTTGATCAAAAAAATTGCACTAATAAACTTGGGGAAGGCCTTATGACTTACATTAATAAAAAATACATTGGTTTTAATTTTTAAAAACTTAATATGCTTTTTATGTAATTTTAAAAATTTAAACACAATAATTGTTTTCTGTGTTTAGCATTAATTTGTTGATTTTAATTTTTTAACGTTGTATTTCCTACTAAAAGAATTATTAATTGTTTTAGTTTGTTTTTATGCATACTTTTTAAGTAGAACTGTGTCGATAATTATCTTTATTTCACATTTTTACTTATGAAAAACACAGTACTATAAAAAACCAAATTATTGAAATAATTTTATTAATAATTTATTTTACAAAGTACAATTTTATTAATATTTTAATAAAAATATAACATTATTACTGAACTTAAAAATATTATTAAATAAATAAACATGTTGATGCATACAAAATAATTTTTTTAAAACACTGATTAAAAATAAAGTATTTTTATGTAATATTTATAAAAAATGTTAACTGTTTATTAATTGTTTAAACAAATTTTATAAATAACAAAATTAAATTTTTTGTATATATATATATATATATATATATAAGTCAATAGCCATAAATAATAATAATAATAATCTTTTTATCTTAATATAACTTTTTAATTGTATGCATATGTGTATTTGTCAGAATAACATTGACTTTTTAAATCCTGTTTAAAAAATAATATTTTATAAAACAAAAATGCTTAAAACAAAAAAAAATTATTTAAATAATACGCAATAACAAAAAATATTTTTATTATTTAGATTTGTTTTTTATCTTTATAGTGAGTTCTAAAGAATTGTTAGCTATTTATCAGTAACTAAGATTTTCTCTTTTTTAAGAATACAACCTATTATCAATTTATTATTAATAAAATCGTTTATTTTTAATGACAAATAGATTATTATATTTTGTATTTCTAATTTACCTTAAATTACAATTATTTAAATACATGTATACACATTTAATAACTTTAATCTAATTCAAATGTTTATTATTTTATTGCAATTAAATTTATAAAATATATATGTTTTTTTATTTTACAATTAAGTAGTAGATTCTTGTCAAACAAATTGTTTAAATATATTTAGATGGCATTCCCATGATTTATCTATTTTTAAAATGTATTAATAACATTAACATTCATATCAATTTATTAAAAAATAAAACATAATATTTTAATAGAAACTAAAAAATGTTTTTGTAAATTATTTAAGATAATAAATAATAAGTATTATTATAATTATAGTTATTTTTATTATTTAAAAAAATTAATGTTATAGTTAAATCATGTTAATAAATATTGTGTAACATATTTAACTCTAATAAAATGTATTTATCTAAAATTCGGTAAACTAAAATTTATATTAAATTAAACTATTTATTTTTTTATCTTATTAAAGGTAAAGGAACTAAACAATTCAGTAAATTAACATATATTTTTACAAACAATAAAGAGACATTTTGTAAAAACATTATTATTGTTTTTTTAATGTCTAAAATCTACAATTTGCGTACTCAAATTAATTTTAAATAATTTAGTAGTTACTTAAATTAAACTACGAAAGTTTTATTAATTCATATTTAAAATATTATTAAACTCAAATTTAGAGTAAAGCAGTTAATTTAATAACATTATAGTATTTTGATATTACTATACAACATTACATCGATTTTTTTAACATTTAAAAAAAACAAACATTTTTTTAACTTTAAGTTAAAAATTGTTATTATTATATTAATACACTAAAATTACAAAACGTATTTTTATTTAATCTTATTTATTTGCGTAACCCTATAATAGTTTTTTATTTATAAAAAATTAATCATTTTTATTGTATAGGTTGTATATGTTAAAGTAAGATAATTACATTAAATTTGAGCAAACTTAAGAAACGTTTAAAACTGTTTTGAAACATTAAAAGTAATAATAAATATTACATGTTTAAATATATTAATTATTTTGTTTGCTATCAAAATAAAAAAACGTTTTGTACACAGTGTCAAATAATCATTTATCTATTTAAATTAATAAATAATATATTAATATTGTTAATTATTTTGCATATTTAAAAATAATCACAAAAAGTAACAAATAAACTAAAACTAGTGTAAAACCCAACTTAAAAAATCAATGTCAGTTTTTTTATAAACTCAAACATAGTTAAGTGTTTTCAAACAAAACTTTGCTTGTACTCATTAACAATTATTCTTATGGCAATATAAAGAAGTAAAAAAATAAAAACGAACAGACAAGATTGATTAAAAAGTAAATTCTTTTATTGCTAGTGTTTTAAAAATTACGTCGTGCGATTGAATTTAAAAAAATAAAATCATAATAAAAACTAATGCCAGATTACTAAACAATAAAGTTACAATTAAACCAAAAACATATCTAGTTAAATTTTACGTTTACCGTTTAAAATCCCTGCTAGAACTGTTTTTAAATGCATTATTAAAAATGATAAAAAAAGGTTTTTAAACTACAGAAATCTTAACTATTTGAAAAATTTTAGTTAAATAAATGTTTTATAAGATCAAACAAAACGTTTAACAAAGTGTTTAAATAGATAAACAAAATTAGTTTTTTTATTTTTGTTGTAAATTATAGAGCTTTGTTATTTTTTTGTAATTTAACTTCTCTTATTTTGCCATAAGTAATCTTAAATCGAAAGGGTTTTTAAATAATAATAATTATTATTATTACAATTTATGACCATTGAAGTGCGAAAATAGAACCACTGTAATATTTTGTAGCATCCTGCTCTAGTTACTCATCTTAAACATATTTAATTTTTACTAATACATACCTAAAATAATACTTTAACAATACACATCAAGTAACATTATTCGCAAAAGTAATTTTTAATTATAATATACAACAATATCTATTGTTGCAATTAAGCATAAGACCACTGTTTACTGAAACTTAAATAAAAAGCATCTAAGTCGTTAAATAAATAACTTTATTAACTAAAATACATAAATATGTAAAGAAAAAATTACAAATTGTATAATGTCATTAATTTAGAAAATATTTACTGTATTTTATAACTTCTGTTAGCCATTTCCAAACTCAGTCTATTAAGGTACCAATAAAATCCTTTGAAACTTAATATTTATAACACATACAATATTTTCTAAAAGTAATACGTCAATTTACAACTTGTTAACCTTCTCTTAAAAAAACCAAACATAAAATTAATAAAACTTAATTCCGGGATGTTGAAGATTAAATTTACAAAAGTCCGTATTTTGTTCAACAAGGTTTTTGCAGTCTAAATAGGTCAAACAGATAGCAAACTGTAAATTATTGTAAATAACACATTACCATTTTGTTAACGTACACCGGAGCATTATTTTAAACATGCTTTAAATCCTAAATAACATCGTGCTAAAATTATGACTGCAATAATTATTAAAAAAAATTTATTAATTTCTTACTGATTTAAATTTAGTTTGTACGGAACCCTTTTTGTAACTTTATACACATAATAGAATATAATCTATGTAGATAACAAATAAAAGCATCTTATTTTGCAAAAAGGTTGGAACCTTTAGGAAAATACACACTACACTTGATTTTAAAATGTTGAGTGCAAAATCTCTATACAATTGCACACTTCTTATTTTAAAATCAATTAAGTTAAATTACAAACTTTTTGGTAAACTCCATTAATCTGAATAGAACATAAAATATCACAAATAAAAATTTTTGTTTTCGTAATTTTATGTAGTTTTTGAAAATCCAGTTTTAAATTTTTTTAAATTTCTTTCTGTCTACTTGCTTTAATTTTATAATAATAAAATAAACATATTTTTTGCATAAATATCCATTTAGTCCATTGATGTATAATTGGTTGTATGTTTTATTCACAAAAAATTTATACACACTAACTATAATTATTTTACGAACTTTTAAGATTTGCTAAACATTATTCTGTTTTTACCATAAAAATTGACCTAATTTAATTTTATTAGCTAAAAAAATTTAGCTTAATCCTATGTAAATTAACAGAATAAACTAAACAAAATTACCACCAAATTTACCAACATTTTTAAACTGGCCACATTGACCTTATTTATTAAATTCGATGTATTTTTATTGTACCAATTATCAAACAAAGGATTTTTAAAATTATTAACATTAAATTATTATTAAATTGTTTTTATTGGACTAATCAAATATTTGGTGCAAATTTTTTTGTTTATATAAGGCATGTATTTTTAGAAAAAATAATATTTATTTTTAATGAAATAATAATCTAAAAAATTTTTTTTTATTATTTCGTAAATATATTAAAAATTAAAACAATTTAAATTTTTTATTGTGAAATAATTTCAGTTTGAATATTGCAATCAGTCATTGTTATATTATAGTAAATTAAAACATAGTCTTTTATTTACTAAACAAGTTTTATAAAATGCAAAATTTTTTATTTATTTTTAAAATGCTAAATAATGTATTCTAAGAACAAACATAAAACGTTTTATATGAATATGCACATCAATTACTCCCTATTGTAAGTAAAATCTGAAATTGCATTTGTGAATATATAGTTGTATTTTAAAAACACAAATTTATAATTAACCATTTTATTAAAAAATATTTAAAATTTGTATCAAAATATTAGGAAATAGTTTATACATTAAAATTTAAACTTTTAATTACACGCATTCTATAAGCAGTGCATTGCTAAATCTTTTCTTCAATAAAAAATAATATTAATTTTTGAATGTTTTAAATTAAAGCAAAAACAAAATACTGTAAGTAGGCTAAAATATAAGTTTATACAATCCCTTAAATATAAAAAACGTGTTTCTTTCTAATTTAAAAATAAAATTGTTCAGTTAATTTTAAAATAGTTTTTATAGATTTAAATTATCTTAGTTAATTATACATGTTTTTGTTTTAATTTTGTTTTGTTAATTTTAATTTAACGTAAAACTATTGTATTAACGTTTGAACATTTTGATGTTATATAGAAACGTTATACGTTTTTACGTTAATCAAAATCGGAGATTAAATTGGTAAACAAAATGTAATATCTTTAAAAAAAACAATAATTATTAAAAAATTTAATTAAATGTTTTTCTAATTTGCATTATTTTAGTATATTAAAATTTTTCCAATATTATAAAAAGTCAAATTAATTATTATTACCTACATATTAACGTAAAAATGTATTTAATAATTTGCACCTAATTTATATTTTACAAAATTTGTATATTTATTGCAAGTATTATTAAAGTAAATAAATATTAAATAATTTTTTTCTATTATTGTTACTAAATATTTAGCATTTTACTAATGTACGTTGCAAAAATGTTTTTTTAACATAAATATGTGTTCTTAACTTTTTTTATAATTGTTAAAAACTGTTTTAGAATAAACAATTAAAATACCATAAACTATAAGACTTTGTAAAAATGATTTAATTAAAACAAACAACCGTTTGATCAAAATATTATTTTCTTGTTTTCTGCTTATTAAAAGTTATAGGATTTTTGGTTGTTATTAATTGTTACTGTCGCCTGGTTGATCCATGTTTTTAAAAAAAAGTATTTTTGAATAAATATTAGCTTTAGAATATAATTATATCATATGTTATTTTACAAAACCAATGTTTTTATTATTTTGTATTATTTTATCTAGTCCGTTAATTATTTTTATTATTACATTAAATGTTAATATTTCACTAAAAATACATTTTATGTAAAAAAACATTTTACCCTTAATAATAAATAAACAACATAAACAATAGAAACATAATAGTATAAATAATGCAAAAAAATAAAATATTATTTAATAAAAATATTTAATTTCTGCAAATGTTGTTAACAAAAAATATGCATTTTTTTAAACAACATAAATTTAAATAAGTAAATTAAGAAAAAATTACAGGTAAGTAAAATTATATTTAAATATAAAAACAAAATGTAACAAACTATTTAATAAAAAATTAAAACATTAAAAAATTTTTTTATAAAGTAGCATAAGGATTTAGTTTTTATAAATATATGCTTTATATATTCGCAACTAATAAGTTTGTTATTTATATTTACCCGAAAAATTTAATTTGGTTTTTTTATATATATATATATATATATATATATATATATATATATGTAATATACATTATATATTGTTATTTAATTTGAAGATAAAAATATGTAGTTACTTTTATAATTATTTTTGTACTTTTATATTAATTTAATTAACTATACCCTTTATCATTAATTATTATAGCTTCGTTTTTTATCATCAGTTAAATTAAATGTGTTAATAATTAACAAACAATTTTATTTAAATTTATTTTACATATAAAGAAAAATATTTAATACAATTAAATAACTTTTATTTTTTAAATAATGTTTACTTATTTAAACTTTTTAGTATATACCATTAAATACAATTTAGTTAAGTCCACATATTAACACAGATATCGTTTTAAGAATTTGCGCTACACTTATATTAAGTAAAATATTTATTTTAAATATTATTAAAATAAATAATATTATATAGTTATTTTTTAATAACTATATTCTCAGTTTAAACAATTATTTGTAATGCATTAATCAAGCAAATACGTAATACTTAATGTGCACATGTTTTATTAAAAATACACATTGAGCACGTAACAACATAATTTTAAACAATTGTGTTTTTTAAATAATTTGTAATTTTGTACTAAATATTATTTAGTTTGTCAAATATCAGTATTTTGTATTTTTTAGTCTTTTAGCAATTTAATTTTTTTTAATATTTAAAATAATCTGTACTTGTTTATAAACATTTTTTAAAAGGACAATAGTATAATTGTTAGTAATACAATGTTAGTTTAGTTGTTTAAAAATACAAAAATTTAATATAAAAATTACAATATTATTCATTTTTCTAAATTAAAAAAGGAGAAAATTATTAAAATATTGTTGCATATTTTAATCAAATTGGTATAAAAATAATAAATTATTTTTTAATAAAGATGTTTATTCTAAAACGGTTTTGCATTTTGCTAAAAATTATGGCGTAATTTTACAATTAATAAAATTTAAAATATTAATATTAATAACGTAAAAAATTATATTACATTTAAAAAAAACTAGAAAATAACATTGCATTAATAATATATTAATAAACACATAATATTAAGTACAATATATGAGCAAAATGTTTATTTAATGCAAACTATATTAAAATAACGAGTATTTTAAATTTTTTCGTTAATTTAAATTATGTAGAATTTTAGATAAAATTAATTAATTACTACTTTCCCGTGCTTTATTAAGCCCCAAAAAATCTAAATAGAAATATATATATATATATATATATATATATATATAGTGCGTAATAAAATGTGTTAACTATTTTTAAGTTTACATTATTCTATGTAAATACAAAAACATTATTTAAATATTGGAAAACATTTTTACTAAATTATTGTAAAATACAATAAACTATTATTTTACAATTGGTTTATTTTAATTAATGTTGCTTAATTGATTAAATATAAAATAAAAATATTATTAATAATAAATTGCAACAACTAAAATATAACATTGCATTTATAAAATACAAATTCACATTAATCATCAAATAAATTTATGTACATTTTTTTATATACAATGAAAAAATAACAAAAACTTTTAATTTGCATTATACATTTTTTGTTAACACTTGTTAATTTAAATTTTATTACAAGATAAATAAAAGAATATTTAAAAATAAATGTCACAATTTTGTACTTACAACCACTATTTATAAATGTATATATATATGCATACAACCTTGTTTAAAATACCTCTAAAAGTTATTATTTTAAAATTTATTTATCTAGTTATTTTTACTATTTTAAATGTTTTACAAAAAAACACTTTCTCAATTGTTTTGCAAAACAGAACGTAAACCCTTATTTAATTTTTGTGTTTAGATTTAATCCCATATTCACCCATATTTGAGTCAAGCGTTGTATCGCGAGACCACTCTGATAGTTAACCACAATTACACAATATTTAAAACAAAAGTTACTTTAATTATTATATATACAGTACTATATAATAGTTAAAAAAACAATATAATTGTATTTGTAAATATATAAAGTAATTAAAAAGTAACCAAATTAGAGTACAACTATTAAAATAAAATATAATGTCAAAAATGAGTAAATATACAAATCAGACTCAAATTTTTGTTACCAAATATTTGATTGTATTATAAGTTATACAATGTTTAATTAACAATGTAATCGGTTTTCAGACAAGGCATTTAAAAAGAGTTTTACGTCTAAATATAATTGTTAATTTAAAAATAAAATATTTTTTTGTTATAAAAATAATTTAATAAATAAAATTTTTAAACATATTTAATTAATTATATTTTAGTTTTAGGTAAGATTATAACTTTACAATTAGATTAAAGTTTAATGTACATATAAACATAAACAGTAATTATTAAACAATGTATTTAAAATATGTTTGTTTACTAATCTAATATTTTTTAATAAATATAAAGCCCCAATTATGCACCTTACGTTATTTTTTATTTTTAACACATATTAAAAAAAAATCAATTAGACATAACAAATTAATTTATATTTAATACCACTATTAATATTACTATATATATATATATATATATATATATATATATATATATATAATGCATATATATTAATTGTATTAAACTTTGTCATTTTAAAGGTAATTAAAATTAAAATTTTATAACTTACAAAAAACTATTAATTTAAAAAATGTAAATTATTATTTTACAAATATAAACATTTGTTTGTTACAAATTAATTATTTTTAATGTTTTATCATAAGAAAAATACATACTCAAAAACTCCGTCTACAACTTTTAAAATAATATAATTTATGTTAGTTATAACACTTAGTTGTTGCAATAAATAATTTACTTTTAAATATATAATTGTAAATTATAATTTGTTTTCACAATAATTAATTGCATTATTTTAACTAGAAGACTAGTTTTGAATTCATAATTTTATTCCAAATTACATTTGGTTAATAAATATATGTTGCACGAATTTTACTTATATGTAAATTATTGCCTTAAACTATAAAAATACAATAAAAATATTTTTAATTAGACTAAAATAGTAAATAATGTTTTCTAAGTTCAAGCAAATAAACATATGTGATTAACAATTTCATTTTATTTGATTAATTAAATTTTTAAAATATTTTAATTTAAATTGTTTGTTTTTTACTAGTTTTTAATTTGTTTTTAAAATTACATATTTTTTTATTTTATTTTATATTTTAATACCTATTACCTTTGCTTTACATTTAATTTTTAATTTCTTTTATCGGCTAAAATGTTTTATTTTTCATGTTGAGAGAGAACAGTTAAACCCATTTTATGCAATATATTCATACTACTTTAAATAATTTATTATAAATTAAAAAAATTAAAATAATAACACTAGTATTAATAATAATTATTATTATTATTATTAAAAATCTTTAATTATTAAAACACAAAAGTATTTTTACAATAGCAAAAAATACAATTTTTTTAAATAAATAAATAAAATTAATTTACCTAATTTTGAGGCTAATTTGGTTTTAATAAAAAACAATTAAATATTAATTAAATAAGTAATTTTCTTTATTTTTATACAACAATTAATTATTTTTTAAAAATAAAATAATTGTTTACTTGTAGGAGTTGTTGCTTTAATGTACAAAATAATAATAATAAATATATTAAAAAACATAATATATTTATTTTATAATTGTTGAATTATATTTTATAATTGCAGTAAAATAATATTTAAGTCAAATCTTTGTCGTGATAAATAAATATTAATAAAAATAAATAAATAAATTTTATTTTATAATATATATTAAATAACTCTTTTTTGTAATATTTTATTACTACTATTAAAACAAAATTACTTTTGCTACTATTATTACTATTGTTATTATTAGACAACTTATTTGATTACATGAATTTAACAATTTCTTTATTTTGTAAAAATAAATTTTAGTTAAATATTAATGTATTTCTAATATAAGCGTTTCACAATTACTAACAGTTTCTTTTAACTTATATATAATTACTATATTAAACGTGGCACCCATAAAGTTAATTAATGTATTTTTTTAAATATTATTGTTGCTTACTACTAGCAGGTGTTTCTATAATGTACAAAATAATAATGTTACATTTATTAAAAAATATAATACATTTTTTAATAATTGTTAAACTAAATTACATAAATGCACCAAAATATTATTTAAAACAATTTTTTGTTGTGCAAATAAATATTAATAAAAATAAATAAATAATTGTACATTTTATAATAAATATAAAATAGTTTTATGTAAAATATTTTTTTATTATTATTAAAATAAAATTGATTTTGTTATTATTATTATGATTACTATTATGTATTAAACGTAGTACCCGTAAACATAAATAATGTATTGTTTATACTTGTAGTAGTTGTTGTTTTAAGGTACACATATATTAATGTGTAATTTATTAAAACAGTACAATATATTTTTTATAAATTGTTAAATGATATTACAAAGTGTAAAAATTTTTTATTTAAAACAACAATTTAACAAAATAATTTATAAATTTATAAAAAATTACTAAATACCTTTTTTGTAATATTTTATTGTTATTAAAATAAAATTAATATTGTTACTATATTTTTAATTATATAAATTTAACAAATTTACTATTTTTAGAAATAAATTATTTACATGTAATTAACGCAACCTTCTACAACAAGCGACGTCGCTTGTTATCATCAAACCGCCCCATCTCGCGTTTAGTAAAAAGTGGCTACGCCGCCTACAATTTGGAGTCAATTTCACTAAAAATTAATAACTGTACATAAATAAAAATATATATAATTAAGTTATTTTATTTTAATTAAATAAATAAATTACAATCACTACAATTTATAACAAACCTTATTTTAGTATTTTAGTTTACATAACAAAATATTAACTTTAATTGTACACATATATGTATTTAATAATTTTTTACAAACATATTGTAATATAAAACAAAATAAATTTATAATTTAAAAAAAATAGTGTATTAAATGCGTAAATATAAAAATTAATTTTTAAATAAATACAATTTTTTTATTTTATTATATTAAAATAAACAAGTACGAATTAATGTTTAAACTAGTAATTTTAAATAACAAATATAAAAATTAAAAATATTGTATAAACAGTAACCTAAAAAATATATACATAATAGATTCTCTAATTTAATACAATGTAATTGCAGTAATTTATGTTTTTAAAATTAAACAATATGCATACGTCTTTAAATATTACAGATTTTTCGGTGTTAGTTTGTCTGCTGTCTTTTACAACAAATGTAAAGTACAAGATTTTTAAATAATTATTAAAATGTACTTACCGTAATGATAAATAAAAGCTTTATTTTAAAATTAATAATATAAATAAAAACATTAACAGTTTATTAAACAAACAATTTATTATTTTAAAAAGATGTAATACAATAATTGTTGTCAGTAGATATGACATATTTACAAAGTTTTAATAATTTTAATAAAAGCCATTTAAAAATATTTGTACATTTATAAAAATAGAAATTAAAAAGAACATGTTATTAATATAACAATTATTTATTTAGTTTTTAATCTAGGATGTAGTTTTTTAATTGTTTTTAATATTACAAAATTAAAATAAACAAATTAATAAATATTACTTAAAAAGTATAGTTTTAAAATACTTTAGTATAAAATATATTAATTGTTGTGGCTTGTTAATGTTTACTATTTCAAATGTTTTGCAAAAAACATTTTTTACTAATGGATATTTTAGCAAAACAAAACTTAGGCTGCATTTTTGTGCTGATGGCGAGACTTGAAACTATGTCTACCCAACTCAAAATTAAGAGCTGTACAGCTAGACTACTCTGGTACAATACAATTATTAAATAAATTAATTTAATTAAAAATAAATACGTACGTATTTAGTATTTTTTAAACAATTGTAAAAACCTGTGTTAAAATGCAAAACCATTTTTAAAATTACAAGTATTTACTTTATTAATCAAAGTTACTTACATGAGTGTACTAGTGATACTTAGAAAAAATAAAATACATATATAAAAATTTAATTTATTTAAAAATTTTTAATTTATCTTTATTTAAATTTAAAAAAATTATTAATTACCTAGAATAGCTAGCACAAGGCATACAATAATCACTTTTGTCATATTTGCTAAAATGTGCATCTTTGGCTTTGCATTATTTATAGTAGTGTAATTCAAACAACATGTCTGACTCTCAAATTTAATTAATGCAAAAAAAATCACATTACAAATTTTATTCTATAAATAAATTTTAACTACATATAAATAAATAATTACACTTGTATAAAAAAATTTATTTTGATTAAATAATAATAAAATATAACATATTTTAATAAAATAAAATAATTTTATGTTTTAAAACAAAAATTTTAACTTAAATTAAATTTGCATTATTGAGCATTTTCTATGTACGTTTGGACAACGTAATTAATTACTATGGATGAGTTAATAAATGTGCCACACATCTGCTAAAATTTGTAATAATAAAAAGGTCACAAAAACTAAGATGGTACATTTATTATTTTTATTATTATAGTTATTGCCTTAAATACGTTTGTAAAAGTAACTTTTAGCACACAAGTTGCAACGGAAAAATTAAAAATATTTTACTGACAAAATGCATTAATTTTATATTTTAGATAAATATTATTACATTAATAAAATTAATTTATGTTAAATAAAATTTATTTACATAAAAGTTTGTTAAACAACTAAATTTAATACCAGATTTGCAAAGTTAGTAATTGTACAACTTTATGTTTTTAATAAGACTATTAATATAAACCAACAAACATAGTTTTAGTAATTAACAACAATTTATTAAACAAATAATAAGAACAAATAAAATAAAATGTAATATGTTAATAAATATAAATATACAGTAAATATATAATTTTTTTAATATTATGCTGTAAAATAATCAAATTAATTTAAATAAATAAGTGGATAAGATGATTCCTACTTTAATCGGTTTGTCAGAAATCTAATTCTTTGTTTAATTATGCACTGGTTAATAAGTTAACTTTATATAACATTACTGTATATAAACAGGAAAAACAAAACATAAAAAATACTTACAAAATAAATAATAATCATACGTAATAAATTTAAATACAAAAAATGTACGTTAAAACAAAGTTCAAATGATGTTAAATTAAGCTTAAATGTAAAACAATATAAAAATTTTAATTAAAATAGAAAAAAATTGTCAACAAAAAAATTTGCAGCCAAAAGACGTAGTTATTCAATGCGTAGAAAATTAGTGTACATTAAACCTACAGCAAAGATGTACAAAAAACTTAATGTTGACTTAGATAAAATAAAAATCACCAGACTCTTTGTAAAATTAACTGTACATAAAAAATCACAAACATAGGCAAACAAACATGCATAGGCTTAAATCATGCTAATTAATATTTTGTTAATTAAGGCAAAATTAAATTAAATTTTTTGCTTACAATAACAAATAACATAAATAATAATTTTTCCGCGTTTTTTTACGCTAAACAGTTACTGCAAAATACCTTTTTTACTGTAACAAACACAAGAATAAATAATTTTTTAACGGGAACATTAAAATTAATATTGGATTACATATTTTTATTAACACAAATAGCGTTTTTAATTAAAATGTACACACATTATAACAACAGAAAATACTTATGTTAATTCTTTGTATAAAATTGTAAATCAATTGTCCGGATTAATATAAAACAATAATATTTTAATTTAAAAAAAAAGGCTGTTATATACTTTTAATTATTTAAATAAGTACTAAAAGGTACTTTTACCAGCACCTAAGCCAATAACCATAAAAAATAATAATAAAAATAATAAGTAAAGCTTTTAAAAAATATCTACCCCGTTTACAACAAATACTTAATATATTTAAATAGCAATAAAAAACATATATGTATAAAGCTGCATTTTTAAAAGCAATACATTTGACTTTAAAAACTAAATACTTATTTTTTTAAAATTATTAAACAAGTGTAAATACTTTAATAATTTTTTACAATAACTTTATAATGTTACAATTTTTTAAAATGTTAATCAGAAATTTTGTTTGCCGAATACTGTAAAAATTTGTAAATGTTATTAAAATCGTGATTTAATAAAAATGATTACACTGCCCTATTCAAAATTATACAAGTATAAATTAAATATGTTTTTTGTCACCAATTTAGGCTTTTTTAATAATACATTGTATTATTATATATTGACTTATTGCATAAAATTAAATCTAGGTTAAATATCAGGTCAGAAATTTGCTGATAATATCCATCTACTTAGTGAAACCCCCAAAATTAATTCCAAAACATAAGGTGCACTACAAAAATATTGTATACAAAACAAACTGATGTACCAACAAACATTACATAACTAGGAAATATTATTAATAAAATTTAAAACAAAAATTAATACTAAAACCAAAAACGTGGAAAGAATAGGTTACTGTTTCCTATATTTTATTAGTATGCTTATGTACATCCATTTGTCTAAAGGCAAAATGTTGTTTGTACACATTAATATGTTTGAGAACAATATATTAAAGTAAAATGTGGTAGTGCATATATGACGTAAATAAGTGTTTTTATTGTCGGTATTTTAAAATTATTTTTAAGTTTTTTTAATGTGATTACATTTTAAACAATAAACTTAATTAAAAAATTGACTTTCGTGCAGTGCAATTAGCCAAAAAAATACCAGGTAAACTTTTAAAATTTTTACTTAAAACATTGGCAAGAACGATTTTTTAAATACAAATAAAAAATAGTTTGATACTTGCTAGACCACAGAAACCTACGTTAAAAACATTTTAAAATATTTAATTAAAATAATTTTTCTATGAAATTTGATATAATTTTTAAATTAGTTAAAATTAAATGTTATTTTAAACCAAAACATTCTAAATCGATTAAATATAATATAAAGTAAAAAGTTTAGTTTATTTAATCATGAGCTTTATACTTTTAAATCAGTGTAATGAAGTATACATTTTAATAAAAGTTTTTTAATATATTTGTTTTTGTTATTATTAGAATAAAATAAAATTATTTTTTAACGCTACGCACATTTCAAATACATACAAAAATTTGTTAGATTATTATACAATATGTGTTAAATAAAATCCAAAAATTAAATTTTTGGAAAAATTTACATTTAAAAGCCAATAATTACTAAACAATTTTGTTAAAAATTTTTTTAATTTTATTTTTTAACATATTCTGGAATTTTACAATATAATACAAATGCGTTTTAATATATGTAAATAATTTAATTTATTAATATAATTTTAATAAATTTAATTTTTTTGTACACACTATTACACAGTACACATACTACTTATTATTAATAATATATCGACACATACGTTTTTGCCATTTTACACTACAATAATATTTTACAAAAATATTGTAATTATTTAAAATATTATTAAATAAATTATTATTAAATGTTGTTTGTGTTACTACATTTTTTTATAAACAATTAATTCTAGTGCTTTTTTGTAACTTATATTAACTCATTTGCAGTATGGTAATTTTAATTTTTTTAAATCACTTGTTTACTGTAGTGACTATATTTATATTTACTAACAGATGAAATTTTATTTTATTTTGTTCTTATTATTTGTACTAATATTTTTTTAAATTTTTGTTATTTTTTATATTGATAATAAATGTGTATTTTACGCTGAATGTATTTTTAGTGAAATATTATAGTTATTATTATTAATAATAATGGGTATTGTGCAAATTTTGTTTAAAAAAAATAAATATTAAACACGTATAACAATAATATTAAACAATAAACGTTCAAAATGTTTTATAAAATAAATTTCTAATCAGTTCATAATATTATTCAATTTATGTACCAATTATCAATAACATTAAAATATATAAATTAACATTCAGCATTTTATGTTTTTTATTTTCTAGTAAATAAGAATTTTTAAATGATTAAAAAGTTTTGTTTTTTTAATATATTTTACAATAACATAAAAATAACTGCTTTTAAAACAATTTACAATAAAAAACATATGTTTGTCTTTAAAATACATAATTTAGCATGTTAAAAATAATTTAAAAAATTACATTTTATACAACTTGTATTGTAAAAACATTTTTTAATGTACTTAGCAACTTGTTATATATATATTATATGTTTTTTTTAATGGCATATTAGACACAATAGTAAAAGTTCATTTAATTACATAATTTAGAAGAAAAACCTTGTTACCTAAAGTGCATCACGGTTTTTTTTTCTAAAAGATCTTACTTAACAGATTTTCTTTTTTTACAAATTTAATAACACTTATAGAGTTTAATACAACGTGTCTTTTTTGATTCTAATAAATAAATTAGCTAGAATTTAGATTTTTTTTAACTCTACTAAATGCAGATATTATAACAAGTAGATCCTTTTAAGTTACAATTAATTTTCTAGTGTAAATTAATAAATTGGTAATGTGGTTTTTTATATATTTAAACAGATTTAGACTGTCATATCCTATTTAATCAAAAAACGGATGTTGTTCTTTTGATCTTGAATATCGCGGATTTGAATTCTATTAATTTTATTTTTAGGTTTTTTTTAAATAAATTAATATGTTATAAAATAAAATATTATTTATAAAAATTTTAAAAATTTTATTGGTACTTTAATGAATTAAAATTAGAAATTGCTGACAGTAAAAATTCTTTAAACTGTTGACATTATAAAATTTGTAACTTTTCTACATATTTACTTATTTTAGTTAATAAAGTAATGTGCTTTTTATTTAGTTTTTAGTAAATAGTTGCAAAAATAAATATTGTATATAATTATTAAAAAATATTGTTTGCAAAATGTTACTTGATTCTTACTGATAACGCATTATTTTAGATTTGTATTATTAAAAGTTAAATATTATTTTAATAAGTAGCTAAACAGGTTGCTACAATGTTTTTATTATTGCATGTTAACCATTCTATTTTGTATGTTTTAATAATTAGAAACAAAATATATCATTTTTTAAATAATATTATATAATCAAGTTTTTCAACTTAAAACAAAATAAAATTATTTAAACATATATTAATATTGTAAGCACAATGTTATAAAATATAGTAAACTATTATTTAACAAAATGGTTTATTCAGCTTAATTGATTAAGTCTAAAATGAAAATGTAAATATTGTTAATAATGTATTAAATTGTTTTACAGCTACAAAACAAAATTCAATAAATACAATGTAAATACATATTTATTATTAATTACAATGTATGCAAAATTTGTTCATTTAAAGTAAAATAATTAATAAAAAATTTAATGTACACTTTTTTCATTATTTAATTAATTTTTTTTAAATTGCACTAATTACATTAATATTATTATAATTTTTTGTATAAACAATATATATATATGTATATATATATGTACATTATTTTTAATATTTTTTAAAAATTATACTTACAACTAGACTTTTATATTATTATTAGTATGACATTAAGCCTTAATATATTAGTAAATATATAATTAACGCGTATTTGTTTTTGTAACAAAAAACAAACAAATTATTTTTATTTTTTATTTTAAACATAGATAAAATTTGCATTTTACCATTTACAAAATACCACTTATTTACAAAGTAATACTTATTGCTTTACACATTTAGTTATACTTTTATCGAAAAATATTTTTATTAATAATTTATCATAAGAAAAAACATACTCCAAAATGTTATCTTGAGCCTTTTAAATAAAAACATTTTTTGTTAGTTATTACCTTTAAATTCTAATTAATTAATGGCATAAAAATATGTTGACAAATTTTAATTAATTCTTAATACAATTAATCACTTTTTTCTAACTAATACATTTTAAATGCATTATTTAATTTAAATTAAATATTTTATCTATTTTTTAGTAAATAAAAGTTGCACGCGCTTTATATACAATTAATGTTAATACATAAATTATTAAAATACAATTAACATATTTTAAATATACTAAAACATAAGTAATAGTTGTTTATTTACTTTAAACAAATAAACAATTTATCTAAACCTTTTAATTATATATATATTTTTTTAACAAATTGAACTAACATAATAACCAAATAATGATTATTAAAATGTTATTTTAATACTTAATATTTTATGCTTAAATTGATTAAAATTTGTAAATATTTGCCGTCTTTAATAATATTTTACAACACAAGAAAGTTAAAAAATGTTTAATCTAAATATAATAAATTTTAATAAGCAGATATTTTATTAAAATAATATATTTTTTTTAAATAACATAATTTTAAAAAAAGTACATTTAACTAAGGCTATAAGAACTCCGCCTAGTTTGGATTAGAAATAATTCAATCTAGCTAGTCCCAAGCCTAGATAAAGGGGAGGGTTTAAGCGCAAGTTTAGCAACCTGGTCTCTTTAAAAAAAATACTACTACGGAATCAATAAAAATATACGCCATTCCAGTAAACAACAGCAAAGAAGTGATTACACGTATCTTGATGACAAAATTACACAGATGATAGGGTTGAGTGAAAGCCAAAAAAAGCTCAATCTTCTAATTGAAAAATTTTTAATGCCAACAAGACTTTGTTATTGTTGTTGTTTTGCTGTAATTTTTGTTTTAGTGTCCCATGTTTATTTTTAAAATACAAGGGTTTTGTATAATATAACATATAATATAAAATTATAAGACAATAACAATGATAATAATAATATTAACATTAATTATACGTTTTAATTATTAAAACATAAAATTTTAATATTATGATAAAATTTAATGTTTTAAATAAATGCATGAAATTAATTACGTAATTTTGTAAATAAATTTGTTTAAAGTTTTTTGTATTTAAACAATTAATTAAATGAATATATTACTTTATTTTTATACAGATATTGGAGAATGCTTTATATTATAATAATCGCTTACTTGGAATAGTTGTTTATTTTTGAACTATAAAAATATTAATAAAAACTTATAAAAACAATATAATATATATTTGTTAAATGCTATTACATTAATGCAACAAAATATTAATTAAAACTATACTTTGTTGTATTAGTTAAATATTAATTTAAACTAAGTAAATCAATTACAGTTTAAAATAAATATTAAATCTCTTTTATAATACAAGCGTTTTAAGGCTACTAAAACGTTTATTTTAATTCTATATAGATAATAATTTGAACGTAAATATTTAAAACGTAAAATATTTAAAAACTACATATTAATAAAAAAAAATAACCAATTAAACATTTTTAATTTTTTGTAAATACATTAATAAAGTTCTGTACAATTTATAATTAGTTTTGTTTTACAACTTCAGTTTATAAAACAAAACATTAACGTTTATTATTTATATATTTATGCTACAATACAATTTATAAATATATTTTTAATATTATTTAAATAATAAATGTATTTTTATATAATTATTTAAACACATAAATTTAGAAAATAAATTTTAAATAATTACGATTTGTTTATTAAACTAAAACATACATGTAATTTCAAGTTGTTAATATAGAAAACAACAATTTTACATAAATAATAACTTGTAATTGTATATGACACATTTTATAAAAAAATGCAGTTTAAAAACATTTGCATAACATTTAAACATTTTTGAATAATACACATTTTCTTATGTTTGTCAGCTTGTTGTATCATTTACAACAACTAAATTTTACTATTTAATACAAACATAAATTTAATTAAATAGTTTATTATAAATAAAATTCAAAAGTAACATGACATTTATTATTTATAATAAACTACCACAAATCTACACAAACTGTTTTATAATTATATGTAAATTATATTTTACATAAAATTATATATATATATATATATATATATATATATTTACATATACCTAATAAAACTAATGTAAAATGTTTATTTAAAACTTACTTTAAAATAGATAAAAGAAGGAAACTTAAAGCATAAGATATTAAAATACTTATTAAAATGTACTTTCAAATAATTATAACAACAGTTTTATTTAAAAATAAAATGTAAATAAAAATATTTAAAAAATTAATTGTGTTCTATTACACAATAGTAGAAATTAAATTTATAAGAAAGTATTTTGTAATAAACATATATATATATATATATATATATGTATATATATATATATATATGTATACAATGATTTTCATAAATTAACGTTTTCCATAGTTCCGAATAATGTTTTTTTTGGACTATTAATGAAAGAGTTGAGTAGTTTGATACGCCAGAAGACATTTGAAGTTTATTTATTTATTTATTAAAATGGTCATTTATACCAAAATTTTATTTATATTACAATATTTAAATTAAATGTAATCCTTATACAAACGTTTTTAATTTTTTTTAAATTGTAAAATGAAAAATACAACTAATTTTATTGCAACATTATTTTAAAACACTTTTAAATAAATTTTATTAATATAATTATTTTACATATTATTTTTATTTAAACTAATGTGTACACTAATCTAATAATTTACAAATAATTATAAAAACTAATGTTAAAATACAAACCTTTTTAAAATCACAATTATGTATTTTACTAATTACAGTTACTTACATGAGTGTACTATAAATACTAAACGTAATAAAATATAAAAATAAAGTTTTTATTTATTTTAAAACTTTTAATTAATTATTATTTTTTTAAATAAACATAATTTTAAATTTTAAATAACTCAACATAGCTAGCACAAGGCACACAATAGTCACGTTTCTCACATTTCCTCAATTGTGCAATTTCCAATTTGCAATATTTGTATTTTAGTAATTCAAAATCATGTTTAACTCTAAAACTCAATTAGTGCATTAAAACAAAATTACATTAAACATTTTATTCTATAAATACATTTTAATTAAAATACATGTTGCAATTAAAAACTATGGTCAATAAACATTATATTCTTAATTTACATTTAATCAATTTATTTATTTAAGTTGTACTAAAATAATAAATTAGTTTGATGTGTATGCAAAATATACAATGTATTTTAATAATTCATGTTTTATTGTTTAACAAATATATTTTGACAAAAAGTAATTTTAGCTTAAATTAAATTTGCATCAACGAATATTTTGTATGTAGGTTTGTTAACGTTTTGTAAAAGTAATTACAAACTCTACTAAAATTTGTAATAATAAAAACGTCAAATTAACATATACAATTGTAGTTTTATTGTTTTATTTTTAAATTTATGTCCTAGTAAATTTTAATAAATATTTAAAAAATTAAATTATTTTATTTGTTTTTAATAATGTAATTTTAAAATTATTTATATTCAACTTGATTTAATTATTAAAATAATTTTATATTAATTTAAAAGTTAAATACCATAAATTAACGTTAACACTCTTATAATTTGATAATAATAAAAAAATTTAATTAAATTTAATTTTTAATTAAAATATATTGACAATTTTATTTTTTAAATGCTTTACATACATTTTGATCTATTTATTAAAATAATTTTACATTAATTTAAAAATCAATAATTGCACATTATATAGGGAAACAACAATATTTAGAAAAACAATGTTTAGTTTTACCAAATACCTTAAAAATGTGTACATTTAATACAATTTTATTTTAATATTTACTTAAATTAATATGGTATTATCTAAAATTCGTCTAAAATAAAAGAAATTGTACGCATTAATTAATATTTCTACAGCAGTATATTAAAGTAAAGCATTTAAGTTAGTTAGTGATTTTAACGTATTTGAAAAATTATATGGCGTGATAACATTTCAAACAATGAGTTTATAATAAGGATTAATTTTAATTATTGCACTAAAATATGCTTTTATTGCCCAACATCAGCAATAACAATAGATCTCAAAAAATGAACTAAAAACTATTCGGAAAAGATTTACAAAACATAATGTTATACGAGATTAAGAAATATCTGTAGTAAAATATTTTGTTGTATTAAATTTTGTTTGACCTATAAAGTTATTGTTATTTTAATGTGTTTTTAAATAGCTTTGTAATAAAAATTAATAAATAATAGTAACTCCGCCTAGTTTGAATCAAAAATGATTTAATCTAGCCAGTCTCAAGCCTGGATAAAGGA
Organism: Cardicola forsteri; assembly: GCA_025895645.1. Lineage (NCBI taxonomy): Eukaryota > Metazoa > Platyhelminthes > Trematoda > Strigeidida > Aporocotylidae > Cardicola > Cardicola forsteri. The sequence goes on along the minus strand of JAKXYG010001263.1, from coordinate 38,184 downwards.
GGATGGTGTAAACGCAAGGTTAACAACCTGCCTTCTGTGAAAAAATTATACTGCTACGGAAACAATAAAAGGATGCTATTCCGGCAAACAGCAGCAAAGAAGTGATTGTGCGTATCTTAATGACAAAGTTACACAAATAACAAGGTTGAGTAAAAACCGAAAGGAAACTTAATTTTTAATTTGCAGAATCTTCAATACAAAAACCTTAACTAGGGTTGGGACATGGAATGTACGCACACATTTTCGTACTGGTCAGTTAAAAGAAGTCCTTCAAAAATAAAAATGTACAACTAAGATATTTTGTATATAAACAAATTGCAATAAAAAAATCAAGGTCATTTTAAGAGGAGAAATACATCAACTTTATATTTTGGACATAAATAATATTATATTAATGGAGTTGGTATTATGTTGAGCAAAAAAAGCTGCTAAAGCTATAATTAGATGGAAACCTGTGAGCAATCGTATTATTTCAGCTAGATTTAACACCAAATTTACAAAAGTAACAATTGTGCAAATCTATACCCCTACTGAGGCTACTGAGAAAAACCAAAAAAATATTTTTTATAATCAATTACAAAATTTGCTAGATGATCTGTCAAGAAGAGACATCAACATTTTAATCGGTGATTTCAATGCAAAATTGAACAAAAACAGATCTGGGTATTTCTTAAATGTTCGACCACATGGCTATGCTAATAGCATAAATAATAATAGTTATAGGTTGTTAACGCTAAACAGTCATTATGGAATAAATGTTGGCAACACTTTTTTTTGCTTACAAAAGTATACACAAGAAAACGTGGGTTTTTCCAAATAGAAAAACAACAAACAAAATTGATTACATTTGTATTAGCACAAAATGGCGATCTTTATTGCAAAATGTACGTGCATATCGCGGTGCAAATGTTAAATCTGATCACAGTCTTGTTGTTAGAAAATTTTGTTTAAAATTAAGATAATAGAAACCACAAAAAAATTACATCCATTTTCGTATGAGAAGCTTAAACAGTCAAATATCTCAAATCAATTTTACATTTCCTTAAAAATTTGAAAAGGTAAAAAAGTCTAATGATTAATAAAAATTGTTTTATAAAACAATTACAAACTGTGCAGCAAATGTGCTAGGTAGAAGATGTCGTTCTACAAAAAAACAATGGAGTTTATCAGTTTCCTGGAATTTAATTAATCTCAGAAAAAAACAAAATTAGGGAGATATTAATCTAACAATCCTGTTATTTAAAAAATATTTAATAATAAATATATAATTTTAAATAAACAAGTTAAAAAAAGCTGCCGCAAAGTTAAAAATAATTGGTTAAAAACCAGATGCAAAAAAAGCAGATAAGGCAGCAGCAAAAAATAATTCCAAAACTCTGTATAAAATTATAAAACAACTGTCGGGTGTTAGTTAGAACACAGATATTCCAATTAAAGGAAAAGATGGTTGTTTATTTTTAACAAATGATGAACAATTATCTAGATGGGCAAAACATTGTAAAAAAGTACTTAATTAGTCTATGCCAAATACTTTTATAGATTTTGATAATGATAATGATTTGAATGTGACTCAAAATCTGAAAATATGAATTGATGACATTTCTGTAACTGAAGTGATTTATGCAATTTAAAGGTTTAAAAACAATAAAACAGGAAGACTTAACAAGATAACTGCAGAAATGCTCAGACATAAAGGTGATGTTGTAGCAAATGATTGGCGGCAAGAAGTAATTGTTATCTTTCTCAAAAAAGAAGTCTGAATAATTGCAATAATTGGCGTGGAATAACCTTATTGTTTGTTTCTGGTAAAGTGTTTTGCAAAATAATTTTAAATTGATTAAGTAATGCGGTAAATAAACACTTTTGAGAAGAACAAACAGATTTTTGAAAAAAAGCTATATTGAACTTATACTCACCCTTCGTAACATTATTGAGCAAAGTTAAGAATATCAGCAATTACTAACAATCAATTTTATAAATTTTATAAAAGCTTTTAACAGTGTTCATTGAGAAATTTTGTAGAAAATTTTTAAGTTTTACGGAAAACCGTTAAAATATGTAAATAATATGCGTTCTCTATACCATAATTTAAGTTGATGTGTTCGAACAAAAAGTGGTCATACTGCTATGTTCGAACTTGTCACGGGAGTACGTCAAGGATGTATTTTGTCACCGTTTTTGTTTCTTTTGGTAATTGATTTTATTATGTTTTAATCAATAAATTATTTGTCTTATGGTAACAAATAAAACCAAGACAGATTAACGAATTTGGATTTTGCAGATGATATTGGTCTGCTCAGTGAAACCCCAAAAATGATGCAAAATATGACAACGCGATTCAGTGATATCAGTTCTTGTATTGGCTTACGGATTAATTGTTGAAAAACAAAAGTGTTGTGCATAAAGCTAAACAATAATTTGCCCATCAAAATTAGTGAACAAAATATTAATAATGTTGATTTCTTTACATATCTGGAAAGCATCATTGGTAAAGACGGACAAACCAAAATTGATGTTAAAACCAGACTTGGAGAGGCAATGTCAGTCTTTAATTTTTGCATAAAAACAAATTTTTGTTTGTACGCATTAATAAACATTTTTATAGCAATATATGGGAGTAAAACGTGAAAACGTACGGACAAGATTAATAAGATGGTGGATGTTTTTTCATCGCCTGTGTCTTATGAAGTATTTTTAACCCATTATATCCCAAGTTTTTAATTTTGCGAATTTCGTTGAAATATTATCATAGCTTACTTAAATAGGTATATAAAACATGATAAAGTTTCAATTTTATATTTATATTATAAATGTTAATCCTAATCAATCAAATATTCAATAAGTGATTTATAATTGAAAAATTAGGTAAAACACAGTCATTAAAACGATATAAGTAATTTTTTAAACTGTCCTCAAATGAGGACAGTGGGATATAATGGGTTAAAAATTACTTGGCGCAATCACATTTCAAATAATAAAATTATATAAAAAACTGACTTTCATTCACTCTATGACATTATTACAATTAGACAAAAAAATTATTTAATCAAATTCTACGTTTACCGCCCGAAAGACTAGCAAAAACGGTTTGGGAATAAACAATTGTAAATGGTAAAAAAAGGTTGGCAAACCAAACAAAACTTGGCTAATAACTATTTGAGAAAATTTAATTAAAATTAATGTTTTATGGGCACAAGCAAAACGTTTGGCACAATGTTTGTATACAAAAAAAATTTTGTTGTCTCAAGTTTTCTTTGAATTACGAGACTTTAATGTTAATTTTTGCTGCAATTGTTATTTTATTGCCCCATGCTTAACTATAAGAATAATTAGTTTTTTAATAAAAACTTAAATTAGATAGATTAGCATTACAGCCAATACGATAATTAACGCAAAAATGACTATTTAACTAAAACATTTCTAGTAACCTCCTAACATACAAGAAAACCAACACTTTAATTGTAAAATATACGATACTAAATAATAATTAGAAAACTACAATTATATGTACAAATGTGTTGCAAGTAATAAAAATTAGTTTAATATATTAACTGCTAGAAAATTAAAAGTAGAATAAAATAATTAACATTATTTATAACGTCAAACATTTATAAAAAAATAGAACACATGCAATTTTTCTAATTACCAAGTAATTGCATACTTTACAAAGTTTATAAAATTTAATAGTTTATGTGATTGCCATTATTTTGAACATTTTGAGCTAGACGTTTTGAAATGTTGTTAATGAAAGTGTTAATAATTTATTGTTACATTCCACATTGAACAACAAACCAAATGCGTTTAAATAAATCCTTAATTTTAGTATGCTTATTAATGTTAAGTTTAGCATACTCAAAATTTTTTTTTAACATTGATATCCGGGCTGTTAAGAAATAACTAAATAAAAGTAAGTTTTTTGATTTTAGTTTATTAACCGTCCAAATGTAAACATAAAACAATTAAAGTAAAACTAAATTAATATAAAGTTACTTTTTTAAACGTATGACATTATCCTGCAAACCAGTTGTGACGCCGGTGTGAGTGTGCTGCACTTTATAATTAAAACAATTTATTTACTATTTAAGGTGTTAAATATAGCTTTCTTTCTGATAAGTTGAGTATAACATAAAAATTGGGTCAAAGTTAATTGTGCATTTAAAATTAATTTAATAATTAGTCGTTGTTCATTTTTACTAAATTTTTACATAATGATAAACTAATTATTGCAATAATTATGTAAATTTAACTTTTTTTTAACGTTTTTATAGAAGTAGCTTTTAAAATGTTATTTTGGCCAAGTAAGTTATTTTTATAAATATTTTAAAGTAAATATGAAGGCACTATTAAGTATTGTTCATTATTTTTAATTTTTAGTATTTATTATTTTACAGTAACTTAATTAACTGATATACAATATGTATTAATTTAAATCAAAAATTAAATTTGTGAAAAACCAGTTGCAATTTAAAAACCAATAATTATTTTAATATTGCAAAAATATGTTTAATACAACTAAGTAACTTTTATTTATTAAAATAATTTTAAGAAACCTACTTTTTTAACACAAATTTCTACATAGTACTTATTATTAACCACATATTTATAACATTTATCGTAAATTTATTATAACAAAATTAGTGTATATATTTTAATTATTATTAAAATAAATAATTGTTAAATAATTGTTTTTGCATTTAAAACATTGGTTTCCTTTTATAATTCCAAATAAAAATATGAGAAGACGTAAACAGTGAAATTAATTTATTTTGTATATTTTCGTCAATCACATGTTACATGTTTAGTTTAAACATTTTTTGTAATGTATTATTTTAACAAACACGTGATAAGTAATGTGCAAATTTTGTATTAAAAAATAAATATTAAGCACGTAGTAACATAATTTTAAACAATAGACATTCCAAAATGTTGTTCATAATTTAAAAGTAATTATATCATTTTTTTGTTTTATTTGTGTTAATTATAAATAACACATAAGTTGTTTAATAAAATTTAACATTTAAAGTATAACAATTCAACATCTTTAAAGCATTTAAAGTGTTTACTGTTTATCTGTAAACATATTTTTTACAATAACATTAGTCAGTATAATTGTTTTTAACATAATTTTAGAGTTGTTTAAAAATACGGTATGCTTATTTTATTACAAAATAACATTATTTATTTTTTTAAGTTAAAATTTTAAAAAAATGTTTAATTATTTATAATTATCTTAATTGAATTGTTCTAAATTATATTAAACTATTATTTAACAAAAACCTTTTTTTAAGTTTGTGCATTACTTAAAATGTTTTAAAACAATTTATTTTTTAAATAAATTTAAAATATAAATAAAAATAACGTAAATAATATATTTTTAACAACAACTAAAAAATAACGTTACAATAGGAATACAGTAATACCCATATATTATTAAGTCTAATATATGTGAAATTTGTTTTTTAAAGAAAATTAATAAGAGGTTTAATTTACACAGTTTAACAATTTTAATTACTTATTTTTAGTTAACACTTGTTAATTAAAAGTAAATAGTTTTTAATATAAAATAATAAAATAAAATATTATATAAAACTATTTAAACTAAAACATTTTAATAAAACAACTTCATTTATATAGTGCTCAAAAAATGTGTTCACTAGTATTTGTAATTTAGTAATATCTCTTTTATTTGTTTTTATTTTATTAATTAAATGTATATTTTATAAAAAAATTTAACCTGTTTATAACATATATATATATATATATATGGATATACATATTAGTTATTTAAAATATTAACATTATTGCAATTTGTTATACTTACGTTGACTATATATATATATGTATATATATATATGCCGGGTTGGTCTAGCTATGGAGCGCTTAATTTTGGATTTTGGAAACATGGGTTTAAATCTCATCGCCGAAACTAAAATGCGGGCTTACGTTAGGCTTTGTTGAAATGTTTACTGCTAAAAAAATGTTTCTCGTAAAACATTCAAAGTAGCATACATAGTATATATATATATATATATGTAACATTTTTATTTATTTTTATACAATAATTAATATACGTGTTTAAGAAAATAATTACTCATTTTTAGTTGTTGTTGCTTTTATGTATAAAATAATAATGTAATTTATTAAAAAAGTACAATTGTTAAATTTTATTACACAAATGTAGCAAAACATAAATAAAAACAGTACTTGATTGTGCTAAATAAATATTAATAATTATAAACTACATTATTTTACATTTTAAATTAATGTATTTTAAATATAATTTTTTATAACATATTTATTTTTGTTATCCAAATAAAACTTTTTTTAATTTTTATTATTTTAAGTGTTTTACAAAAAACATTTTTTAACAATAATTATTTTAAAGCATTGGGTTCCCTTTATAATTCCAAATTGTGAGATAATTCATTTTGTATATTCTCGTCAGTCACAAACATATAGCATTTTAGTATATATATACAAAAAAGGGGTACAGATAACATTTAAATTAGTACAACTCAAACATTTATACACAATCATTACGACCAAGCTAAGTTTAATGTAGTGACGAACTATTTTTGTGCACCTAAAACAGGTTTTAATGTGTGAATATAAACAGATTCGAGAATTTTTAACATATTTAAAGCTGGAGAAGTAATTAGCACTTTAAAACAATTTTTAAAGTTAATTTGATGTTTGGTTTGTAGTATGTTACGTAATATGGAGGATGTAAATAAATGTTCATTTCCGTTTGACCTCTTATTAATCTAGTTTAGAATGTATTCTTTAGCGTCGCTTATCTAATCGTTTTCGTCGTTAACAGGACTATAATTAGTTAAACATAAATCATTAAACAAGTTAAAATTATATACAAATTTCCGTTTTTACCAAATAATCTAGAGTTATAATTTGGTCTTATATAATAACTGTTTATTTAAAACAATATTAGCAACAAATTAAATAAACTTTTGTATATCATACCGTTAGATATGTATTTAGAAGTACATAATTTGTTTTTAAAATTCAATAATAAACATTTTTTTTAATTAGTTTCCGTAAATATTCCAAAACCATATCAAAAAAATATGTTTTTATAAATATTAAAAAATTGAGTAATTAAAATCCCTAAGAATTTCTAAAAAATATAAAAAACTATTTGATTTTTACATAAGTAAAAAAAATATGGATAAAATATTTATATATTAAAGCGCAAACTGCATTGATTAATGAAACATTTTTTGTTACATAAACTAACAAATATAATATAATGCAGGCTACAAAAACACAACCCTCTGTGAACACAAATTAACTGCCCCTAAATCTAAAATTTCGGTATATCAGACAATGCACAATGTGTCCTTTACATTGTAGAAATAAATTACCGTTAAATTTAAGCAACACAAAATTTATTTTTTAATATTGTTGGTATTATAAAGTTTTTAGGACACAGCAACTAAATGTACACAAAATAATTGATCAATTTTAATGCAGAAATCATCTTTAACTGGTAAAAAAAATTAAAAGTTACTGAAAAGTCTAGTATTAACTGCGGTCAACCAAAAATTGAAACGTTTGACTATTGAACAAAATCAACAAAATTAAAAAATTGACATTTTAATTAAAAATTTGTTTTTGCTAATTTACCGCATAGTTTAATCGATATGTATTATTTTATTCTACAAATTATTGGTTAATACGGGTTTACCAGTTAAATGTAAACAAATTTATTTTAAAACATTAAATGTTTAACAAAATTTAAAAATAGACACTCTTAGTAATTTCTAAGTTTACCCAACTATTTGTGGTTAATAAAAAACAATTGTTTTAAACAAACTACATCATCAAATAATTTATTATTTGCGTTTAAGCTTGAAGCTCCACTCATCCACTCATTTTTCTTTTTGATTGCTTGTTTGTGAAATAAACAATAGTAAATAAAATAAAATTTTATTTTATTGAAAGCAAATATTGTGTTAAAATAAATTAAAAAATAAAGAATGTTTACTAAAAAAATAGCGAATTTATATAGAGATAACCTGTCAACAATTTATTAAATTATTAATTGTCAAACCTGCAAAATTATAATAATGTTGGAAGAAAACTTGTTAGAAACAATATAAAAAATCAAAAAATTGTTATGGATATATATATATATATATACAACAAACTTATATTAGTAACTAAAAAAATTGTTTAAGCATTTTTACTTACTTTACAATCAAATACAGAGCAATAAAATCTGGTTTAATGCTTTGATTATTAAAAGTTATATTATTTACTATAAAAAAAAGGTAATAGATTAATTGTTTTTAAACAATGAAGTAATCGACACTTGTGTTATTGGCAATTTGTACACTGTGTCAATAAAACAATGCTTTGGGACAAACTATTTGACTACAAAAAAAGTTGTTATGTAGGTCCAGTTTTTAAAACATTTACCCTCGGTTGTTAGAAACAATATCCACTCTCAACAAGTAATGCGTTAGTTTGGTATTAAATATAATCAACTTATTACATAAAAAATTATATTTGGTACCTTAAATAGTAAAAATTTAGTCTTAGTTACAAATGAGGTTTTTTACTATAAAATGCAGCACATTTTAAAATGTATTCAGTATAATAGAGCATAACGTTAATAAGCATACTAAAATTAAGAATTTATGTAAACGTATTCGGTTTGTTGGTCAATATGAAATAAAACAAAAATACATTAGTACTCTCATTGACAGCATTCCAAAACGCCTAAATTAAGTTGTTCCAATAAATTTTTAATTTTATGAAACTTTGTTATGTTCTTAACCATTGTTAACTAAAAAATTGAATGTAATGTATATTTTGTTAACAGTTGACATTATAAATTATTTTAATTATTTTACTCCTTTTTGATTTTGCTACAGCTTATAGTTTATACATTTATTTATTATTTAATATATATATATATATATAATTATAGGTTTTTAATTATTATATAGTACTGTATATTTTATAATAAAAGTAACGTTTCTATTGTACGCTATATAGTTTCTAAAAAGGTTTTAGTTAAATAATCAATTTTTTGTAATAATTTTTGTGACAATTGTGTAACATTTATATATATATACATTAAAATTTTAAATTTTTTTTTAATAATTTAGTAATGAAATATTTATAAATAGTTAAAAAGTTTTTTATTTATTTTTAAGCAAAATGTTATTAAAACAATTTTAATTTTAACGATTAAAATAAAGTATACTTATTAAAAAACATTATATTACTAATGTTGAAAATAAACAAAAATTATTTAAATATATATAATCAAAATGTTATAAAAAATTAAAAAATATTTTTTAACAAAAATCGTTTATTGTCTATTTTATTAAACCTGAAATAAAAGTATAAATATATTTAATAATATATTACAATGTTTAACAACAAATAAAAAATAATAATACATTAATAAAATATTAAAAAATTATTAATATTAATTGCATTGTACGAACAATTTGTAGACTTTTAATTAATAAAAAACTTGGTATACACGGTTTTAAATCTTTAACTATTAACATTCGATTTTTTTATAAACAATAAATAAAATAACTTTACAATTAATTTATTATACGCTTTATTCATCCCAACCTGCCTAAATAAAAAATAAGTGATATATATATATATATATATATATATATATATATTATTTAAAATATTATTATTATAACTGTTTTTAAACTTACAGTAGGCAACATATTTCATTCCATTTAATTTTTTTTTATATTTTGGTTTATAAAATAAATTAATGTATATTTTTAAAATAACAAATTTTTTTTACACATAAATATATTATTGATGCGCTAGATTTTTTAATAAATATATAACCTTGATATATACGCCGGTAATCCAATTCCCAAACTTTAACTTTTTCTAGTTAAAATTTATTAAATATAAAAATATGTAAATCATTTATAATTTATTAAATTTTTTTTTATATTTCTTTTATTTAAAAAAATAATTATTTCTAAAATAAAATAACTGTTCATACATATATTTACAAAATTGCACTGTATTTTTTAATAGTCAATAAATAATTAATTTTAAAAGTATTTTAATATAAAGAATTTAAAAAAAAATTTTTTTTCAAAAAATTATTAAATTATTTTTAAGAATTTGAGCAGAAGGTCGTTTTTTATTTTCCGTTTCAAAATTTGGAATTTTGATAAAAACGCTTTTTATTTCCGCTCACTTAATACTTATGGTTAAAACAGCTCAGTGTCGTTATTTGTCTACCCATGATTATAAATTATTTCAAAGTTTTTATAAAATGGGCACAACAATACTTTGCAAATTAAAATATTGTTATAATAAAAACTTCTTGCATTTTTTATTGCAACAGAAATTAAACTTATTTAAATTTGTTATTTTAAACTTAGATAATATCTATATTTTATAGCTTACATAAAGCTGTTAAATTACAAGCGATAATATATTTAATCACAGATTCTAAAGATTTTATTGTAAGAAAATTTTATAAGTAGTTTTATCATAAAAAGACATAGTTGGCAATGTGTTCCCCAGTTTTTTAAATACAAATAATTTTTGTTTGTTATTTTATTTAATATTTTTAATAAATTAAATGTAGTAAAATATATTGTTAAATTTTAATCAATTTTTACTACAAAGAAATGCAATTTTGTAACTAACACATAAATGTTTAATGAATTACTTAATTTAAATTAAAATATTTACAGTATATTGTTTATAAATAAATAGTGCATTTGTTTTATTTACATTTAAGTTTAATATATAAACTATTAAAGTACAAATAATATATATTTAAATATAAATAATTAGTGTTTTTTTTAATTCAAGCAAGTAAATGTTTATAACTCAATCGTTTGATTTTAACTTGTTATTTTATATCATTGAAAAATTATGATTATGATTATGATTATTATTACTATTATTATTATTATTAGTAATAGTATTAGTATTATTATTATTATTATAACTTATTAATAACAAAATTACAATATTTAAAATATATACATAAAATTAAGTCACGTGATTTTGCAGCTAATTTGGTTTTAACAGTTTACGTTTAAACAATTAATTAAATTAATATTTTTTATTTATTTATATAGAATAATTAAGGTATGTTTTTAAACAAAATAATTATTTACTTGTAGTTGTTGTTGCTTTTATGTAAAAAAATGTTTAATTAATTTATTAGAAAAAATTAATTTACACTGTATTACTTATTAAATTTTAGCCAATTTAAAAAAAAACAGTACTTGTTTGTCCTAATTAAATAATAATAATTATAAACTAAATTATTTTACTTTTTTACTTTTTGTATTTTAAATATAATTTTTTATAATATTTTTATTATTTTTACTTACATAAAACTATTTTTTTGTATTTTACAAAAAGCATTTTTTAGCAATTGACATGTTAGCAATACCGCATTTGTTGCCGATGGTAGAAATCAAACCCATACTTACCTAGGTTTGAATTATACATTTGACTGCTAAACCATTAAATCAAATTAATAACTAAACAATCTAAATAGTTTTTTATATTGTTTATGCAAATATTTTACATTTACTATAATTTTATATAACATGTATATAAATAATCTGCTAAACGTACTTTCAATAATCCAAAAACATATTAAGCATTAATTAAAAAATATAAACAGTTAATAAATAATTTTTAAACTTTATATATATATATATATATACTTAACATTATACCAATTCCTAAAGTATGATAATCTTTATGTCCAAAATATAAAAATGAATATATGTTTAACCTTAAAATGTTCTCAGTCTTTACTTTGCATTTTCCTAACACTCAAAATATCTAAGTTGTATTTGTTATTTTTTAAAAATTTGTTTTAACTATATATTTCAAAAACATGTGCAAACATTTTATGCTCCAACATTAGTTACGTTTTTGACATTAAAAATAAAGCAATTTAAAGATTGTGCTTTCTCTTGAATTTTACCCAACCATGTCATTTGTGTAAACTTGTCATTTGTATATGTGCAATTTGTTTTGCTGGTGTTTGTTAAAATAGCGGTTTTTTATTGTTTTTGTAGCAATTGCTAAACTGCCTTTATTATCCAGGCTTAAAGCTGGTCAAACAACAATTTTACATAAATAATATTATTAAAAAACATAATCTAAAAATTTACATAATTACTTGCTAATTAAATGCAATTTTACTGTAGTTTATTTTTAGTTAAAAACATGTCGGATAATATGTAAACTTTTTTAAATATTACAGATATTTTTGTGTTTATTTGTACATTTTTACAACGGTAAGACGTTTTAATTAAAACAATTAAATTTTATTTTGTTAATACAAGATTGGGATTAACTAAATTAAATTTAATTCTTTATCAAAAATAAAATATAAAGTAACAAAATGTTTACAGTTTTAGTAAACATAACTGTAAACCAATATAAAGTATTTTTAAAATTATATGTGAGTTGTATTTTATGCAAAAGATAAACATAAAGTAATACACTTAGATACTATATATATATATATACTTACAAAAACTGCTTGATAACACTGATGTAAATTGTTTATGTAAAACTTAATTTAAAATGTATACAAAAATATATAAAGTTTAAAAATAGTAATATTTATTCAAATGTACTTACAGAATTAAAAAACAAAAGCTTAATTTTAAAATAAAAAATAAAAATAAAAATTATTAGTTTTAATTGTATTTTATTACAGAAGTGTATAGATATGTATTAATGACCGCATATATACTTGATATAATAAATAACTATTTTTATTAATCAATTTGTTTTTTAATTTTTAATAATATTTTTTCGGTTTATTAAACAAACATTTTATTATTGGACAACATTTTTTAAAACTAATTACCAAGACTCTATTAATAAATGGGTTACAAATTTGCTAACTTTTGTAATAATAAAATTGTAAAATTTAAATATACAATTGTAACTAAATTGATTTAGAAGCAAAACTGTATATTTTTAAAATGTTAAACTGCATATTTATTTTTTTATTTTTAATGTTTTATAAGAAACATCTCTCAGCAGTAGACATTTTAGGAAAGCCAAATGTGGACCCGCATTTTAGTGCCGTTGATGGAATTCAAACCCATGCCAACCAGGGTCCAAATTTAAGCGCTGAATTGCTAATAACAAATAATTATAGTTACAAATTGTTAAAATAATTAATAGCAACATATGTTTTGTTTAATAAAATATACACAAGGTTACCCAATGTTTCTAAACGGGAACACAATAAACAAAATGCAGGTTTATTTGTAGGATGTACGTGTTTATGGCTAAAACAGTATTTATCTATTTTAAATCTTTGTATAAAATTGTAAAACAATTAAAAATAACAACAATGTTTTAGGATTTTTAACTAGCCTACAACAAATACATTTACAGATATTCATTAACATATGACATTCTATTTCATTTTGATCCCATTATTTGTACTACTACTTTTTTTAATTGATGGTAAAAATGTACTTTACGTTAAATGTATCTCTAGTAAGATATTAAAGCTTAATAATAATAATAATAATAATAATAATAATAATAATAATAATAATAATAATAATAATAACGGTAAGGACATAAATAAACAAATAAAATGTATTAATAACATTTTTAATAGAAAATATGTATTAAATTTAAACTTTTAAAATGTAAAGTAGAAAGACTTAACAAAGTAACTGCACAAATGCTATAGTAGTATACTAAATAAGCAAAATTATTTATTTAATGCTATATAACAAAATAAACCAGTTTTAAATAATCGGTGATAATAATTAATTATTTTTCACAGAAAAGGAAGTCTGAACATTTGGAAAAATTTATTTTTTTAAATAAAGGGTTTTGCAAATTAATTTTAAACCGTTTAAGTAATGCAGTAGATAATTTTTTTTAAATTAATAAATATGTTTTTGAAAAAAAAATATATTAAAGAAATACTTGTTTCCTGTATTATTGTCTACTTTATTAAAACTTTTAACAGTCACTTACTTTTTTTTTAGTTTTATAAAAGATTTTGATTATGCTTATTGACAATTTTTTAAACGTTTGTTACAAGTGTTTTTTTACTGTAGTTTTCGTTTCTTTGGAAGTACATTTTATTATAGCTTAATTCGAAACATATTTATAACAAATATATTGTAGACTACTTTTAACAAATAATGAGTAATTATTTAAATAAGTTAAACATTTAATAAAAATATATTTAACTAGCCTGCAACTATTGATTTTAGAAATTTAATAGCCGTATGTGTTTGCAAATATATATTAATAATATTTTTGTAACTAATGTAGTCTTTATAAATTAAAATTCTAAAAATAATAAAACACGAGAAATTAACAAATTAACAGTAAAAATGTTTAACATAGAGGTAATGTAGTAACGTACAAATTTACTTATTTATTTTATAGTACATAGTATAGTAAACAAGTTCTAAATAATAAAAACCAATAAAACATTTTAGTCCGACCAAAAAAGTGTAAACGATTGCAATGGATGGCGGAAAATAACGCTATAGTCTATTGTGTACAATGTTTAAAAATGTATACTCTTAAAATAATGTGATAGCAATTGTATTTAGCAAACACAACAATACTCATTAAAATTAATTAATTTTTTTTACGTTACTTAAACATATTAGGCACATTAGCATTTTTCTAAAATAACCTTTAAACATTATTTTAATAACAATAATAATAAAAGCAATAAAAGTATTGTTTTACAGATAACATTACTACATTTTTACTAAAACGAAATCCCAGAATTTACATATTTTGACAAAATAAAAATACTACTACATTATTTGCTTAAAAATTAATATATATTTAAAATACGTACATATATAGATAATGGACACCACCAATTTTACAAAATTAGTAATTGAAAGAATAGGCAAGGCATTTTTATAAATTTTTTTAAGCGCTTTGTATAAAAATCAACCAAATTATTAATATAATTTTGTCACGTTTAATTTTTTAACACGTTATCACTTTGTGAACGTATCTTTATATTCCATATTGTTCATTTATTATTTAAGATAACTAAAAAAAATTTAATTACATTGAGATCCCTGTTGTATGAAGGCAATTAAATACAACTCAGTTTTTTGTTGTTTAAAAAATTATTAGTCTAAGCAACAAAAAATGAATCAAATTTTAAATTTTGATAAAAAGCACGTTACTTTTGTTTACGTATGCACTATAACATTATTTTCAACATTTACTAAATGCCATAAGAAATCTTGTCGTAGTTTAGTTTTAAAAATTTTTAAAAAAATGGTTATAATTTTTTAATTGTTTAAATAGCTATTTGCTAATTTTACATAACGTTTTTATGTTTGGCTGTTAACTGAATTTTCCTTTAACTGCAAACAAATCAGTTTGTTTACTAGTTGGTGCAAATCCAATTTTAGTTATTTTTATACTTAATTTATAAATAATTAATAGCACAGTTATAGTATTAAATAACAGTTTTTTTAATGTTTGTAAAAAATTAATAAGTTTTACGGATTACCGTTAACATATGTAAATATAATATGTTTTGTTATAAAAAAATTAAACTGTTGTGTTTAAAAATATAGTTACACTGCTTTGTTTAAAATTGTCACAGGATACAGAATAATTTACAAAAAAAGTAGGAAAAACTCTTTGAGGAAAAGTAATAAAACTGGGAAAATAAAATAAAAACTAGATAAAATTATAGAGAGCATGCTTATCATAAGTCATGCGTAAAGGAATATAGAAAGAAGACTGATATAATATGGGATGGCAAATTATTTCATATAGAAATGACTCTGTGGGAAAAATAACAACTCCGGCGACGTATACAAGCTCTAGGCTTAGAAAACTTATATGTATGCCCCATTAACATTTCCTGTGAGAAAACAAAAAACAATGCACTACGGTCAGAATAAACTAATTAATGAACTAAAATAAGGTTGTCTCGGAGTTTTTTATCGGATAACGGAAATAGTTTTAACGTTTTTAACCAATTAATATTATCAACTTTATGAAAGATATTGGGCAATTTAGAAACTTTTTCTTAAACTTAATCAAATTGAAGAATATCTTGTTTAAGGATAGGGGAAGTAACTTAAATACAGTATTCAAGATAAGGCCTAATGTAGAGCATATATAAAAAAGTGCACAACTTAAACAATAACATTTTATATGAAACTTTATTAAAAGCCTTAGCAAAGTTAAAATAAATAACATCAACAAAAGAAGTATGCTCAAGTAACGAAGTAAGGTTATCAGAATAATATAATAAATTAGTAAAATAGGAACAATAGAGAAAACGTCATGCTGAGATTATTTTTAAAAATAAAATCAATAATATAAATTTTAAGTAATCTTTTAAGGATTTTACTAGAAGTAGAAAGGAACTGATAGGTCTATAACTGTTCGGAACCAGGCTATCACCAGACTTATAGATGGGTTTTATATAGTCTTGTTTCCAAATAAAAGGAACACATCTACTATAAAAGAAAAAAAAACGTTATAAAAAAACAGACTAATATAATTGAGCATTCTTTAAGGACCCTAGGGTAGATACCATCAGGGCTACAGGAGGAGGAATTTAGCTTATATAATTACTTAACAATCTATTTAGTACTAAAAATAGAGAAGTAATAAAAATCCTAAAGACCTAAAAGAAAGAAAAGGTACTAGGAATAGTAAAGTAATATACCAACGTAAAATAATTGCTAAAAAAATTATAAGCCTTATTTCTGAAAAGTGTGGATCTATCAATACCTTTCAAAAAAAAAAAGTTGTTAAAATACCTATTGTTTTTAATAAAGTTAATTAAGATACTCTTGTCAGATTTGGCATTGTGTAAAAACTTAAGAAATTAATTTTTCCTAAAAACTCTAATTGCATCAACACATTTATTATAAAGGATAAAAAATTTACAATAAAAACTAGGAAAACCTGAGATTTTCCAAAGCTTGAAAACCTTTCTACGTTTTGATAAACAAGGTTTGTTCTGTCGTAGAAACTTAAGTTGACTAGGCCCATTAACCTTAAAAGAGACAAACACTTGGGTAGCTTCCTAAATGACAGTGACAAAATAACTGTAAACAATATCAATATCACCTTTAGCAGTAAAAATCCCAGTTGAAGTTGGCAAAATAGGATCTCATACCAGTCAAATCAGTTTTCTTGAAATTATGAACAGGAGCACTAATTGAGTTGGAAACAAAGTTAGGAGAAAATAATCATTTTTTTAAATGGAGGTAGATAGAAAATAGAATCAACTGTTAACGGGTCTTGAGTAAAGATTAAATCCAAATAAGAGGGAGAGCAACCAAGTCTAAATCTAGTAAGAGATAATATGTGCTGGGTAAAAGAGTGTTTAATACTGAAGTTTATTAAACAGATCGACCGCCAATTGTAGATTATATTCTTCACGACATCAGTAAAATTACAAGATACTACAATTGAAAGAGATAGATGATGTAATTTAAAATTGAAAGAAACAGGAGAGCACTTCTTCATTATATCGGTAACAACCTCCCTGAAATTAAGAACCGAATCAGATATATTTTTAACAATAACATTAGAGACCCGTCTAGCATCATAAACAAGGTGCTTAGCAGCAAAATAAATTTCCTCCTGGGAAAGTCTAACTGCAGTTTGAGCCACGGGGGAAGATAAAGATAGCTTAGCAACCGATTTTTTAAGCCTATTAAGCTTTTCCAATTTCTCATCCCAACCCTGTAAATTAGATATGGCATTAATCAGTTTAAAGATATCAAAGTTATTATTGGTAGTAGAGGCTAGGATAACATTTAATTTAGGCACAAGAATAGCATTATGAGAAAAACGTTTAATCTTATTAAAAATTCATTCCGAAAAGGAACATTTTTTTAATAATTCTTTTTTTCCTAGATAATTACGGCACATAAAATCTATGCTAGAGTTGGCAAATCTCATGTAATTAGAGGATGTATGACCGGAACAACTTTTATGAAACCATTTCTTACTGTGTATGCAAAAAATTCCATTTTCCTACAACCTCTAAAATCACACGTATCAATTTTGGATGCACACATAAATATATAAAACAAGTGTTTAATAGAGAAAAAATATATAGTAGCAAAAATATCACAAAACAACGCTAAGTAATAAATTTTAAAAGAGGTAAAAACAAGAAACTAAAATAATAAATTTAAATACAAATTGTATACGTTTTTACTAACCGTCACTTTAGTATTAAATTAGAAAATGCAGCCTTTATTCTTACTCAGATTACCTCAGGTGTCCTCAGAAATTAGCTAAAGGTCTACTATTTTTTATAATTCATATTAACAATTTGACTACAATTGTTTAATCTAATATACTGTTTTATGCTAATAATGTCAAAATTTGTGGCTCTAACCCTAAACAAATGCTACAGAATGTTATAACATTTATCAGTGGTACCTTGAAAATGCACTATTTTTTAATATTTTTAATGCAATTACTTCTCGTTTGAGAAACCTTTAGGTAACTGGTACTTAGTTCCCAGTAATTACCACAATTAACACGGTTAAAAATCTTGGTGTGACTATTAACCCCTTCCTTAATTTTTTATCTCAGTATAAAAAAAAAACGTTAACTTGTTGTTGTTTAACTAAGTTTTTTAAGCGTAATTTAAAACATATTTCTACTAGTTGTACCCAATTCCTATATCAACTTTACATTAAGCCGCATATTAAATACTGTATATAAGTAACGTTCCCTATTCTAAGTGCAGACAATCAAATTTAATAAGGTGCAAAGTAGTTTTACTATAATGCCGCGTGGCTTTAAGGGTGTTCCCTACCTAAAGCGTTTAAAAGCTTTCCGTCTTTTTTCACTAATAAATAGGAAACTCCGGGGCGATTTTATTTTAGTTTTTAAATTTATTAATTTTAAACAGTTTAAGCATTTATTTGCCCCTCCAACGATCCCCGCTGAGGACACTCGCACAAACTCACTAATCTCCGAATTTATTTTTGACTAGGTTTTTATTATTTTTTTACAAATTTATTTCTATATGGAACAGTCTGCCACCACATGTTCTGTAAGCCCCGTCTTTCTAGACGTTCAAATCAAATAAATATTACCTTTTTAATTGTATTTAATACTTTATTTACTTTATTATTATTTTTTAAAATTATTTATTATCTTTATATAATACCTGATACCATAATACAAAGTATTAAATAAAGTTTCCTTCTATTTATTTTGTGTGCAAACCTAAAACCTAAAACTTCCAATTTTAATAAAGCTACCCCAATCTGCTATAAATTAAGTTAATTGTTTAAGCGTAGCTTAAAAAATATCTTTAATAACTGCGCTTTTTTATTAACTCTACATTAGGCCGTCACTTTAATGTTGTATTAACAAAACGTCTTTTATCTTAAGAAAAAATATTATTAAAATTAATAAGGTGCAAAGGAGCTTTAATATAATGTCACGCGTACTGAGAAGTATTTTTTACCCTTAGCGTTATTAAGCACTCAAATGTTTTGTTGTACAAAACAGAAAATTTCGGGGCGACCTTATTTAAACTTTTTACATGTATTAGTTTAAGCATTTATTTGTCTTCTTTAAAAGTTTAATTTAAATTTTTTTTATGCCAAAACCTATAGTTTACTTCCGTTTGCGTTTTTATTATTTTTCCTATAGAGTTATTTTTGTGTGAAATAATTTATCCGCGGAACTTGTCTTAGACTCGTTTTTCAAAGCCTTTAAATTTACTAACAACAAATACCATTTTTTCAGATTTACTTAAAAAAATATTTTTATTGTTTTCTTCTATTTATTTTTATTTATGACTTTTAACATTATTAATACAAATATCAAAAGGAATTTTCTTCTTCTAGTATAAACCTTAAACCTTATAATAAATTTTTAATGGTATTAAAAATTAATTAATTTTTTTAATGTTTAATTGTTTATTAATAATTTTTAAAACAAAAGTTATCATAGTAACCAAAATTTAAATTAATTAAAAAATCAATATTTATGCAACATAACTTTGAAATAGTTGATTTGGTTTTTTTTTAAATATTAATTAATTATTTAATTTTGAGTTAAAAATTAATATTTGTTTAATTTAAAATCAAAAATGCATTATATTTTGTTATAGCAATTTAAAATTTACATTAATGTTTATAACAATTTATAGTGTTTTTTTCTAAAAATATTAAATATTAGTTAAATACTATAGTTTTAAATTCTTAGTTAAAAAAATATCGTTTTTTATTACACTGCAACTACAACAAAATTATGTTTTATGTTCAATATTAATTAATTAAAACGTTTTTTTAAAACTACGCCAATGATTACGAAAATTAAAAAAATAAAATTTTATAAGTTTGACACCGGTTAATGCATTTACAAATGTAACCGGCTACATGTTAAAATATATTAAAAAAGCATACTTTTTAATTTTTTTGTAAACAAATTTAAACAAACGTTTAATCTACTGTTAGCACAGCGTTTATTGTTAAACTAGTAAGTTCAAACAAATATTGCTAATAGTTTTTATTTTTGACATTATTTCTGTATATATAATTAAAAATACATTTAATAAATGCATTTGTAAGTGCCAAATATTTTGGAAACACAAATACGTAATAATATAAACTATTAAAATGTAAAAGTAAAATATAAACTTGGGTAAGCATGGGTTTTATTATAATGACTAACATTAATTACAAATTTTTGTTTTGTTTTCTTAATATTTATTTGCTGTAAAATGTAAATATATTTTTTTAATATTGCTTAAATGTTTTATTGTGTATTTTTTTTATTTTGACAAAATACAATGTTAGCTTTAAAATAATATTAATTAAAAGTCTAAATAATTATTTAAATATTTTATTTAAATTTATGCAATGTGTACTTTTTATTTTTTAAGCAATTGTTGTTAACAAAAAATAAATTCTTTTTTGTAGTTACAAGCATAATAATTTGTATTGTTAACATTTAATTTCTAAAAATAAAAACAAAACAATTATATATATATATATATATATATATATATATATTAGTAAAAGTTTTATTTTGTGACGATTTTACACATTAAACACATGCCCATGCTTGTTTGAGTTCATAGCTACATTGCAAGATTAACGTGGCATATGTGTATATTAGAATTATACTGTAATTATATAGTAATTTTATTATTATTTAAAGTATAAAAAAAATAATAAATACAATTATATTTTCAAATTACAACAAAATGCATCGTTTAACGTTTATATATTTAAGATTTTTTAACGGGATTTCAATAATGAAATATGATAAAATTGTCAGATTTACTTAAATAATAAAGCTTTGTACATATAACGTTTGTAAACTTACAATTAGTTTATGTCACTAATAAAATAGAATTTTTATTAACATATAATATTTTATTATGCAAATAATAAAAAACTGTTTTATTTGTATATTTGTTTTATTTTATTAGTATTATTATTTATTTATTTATTTATAATTACTGGCTTTAATACTTTAGTAGAAGTAGCATTCAGCACACAAAAATATGTACAATTATAAAAAAACAATACAATTAGCACTACGTAGCATCAGTCCAAAAATAAATAAATAAATAAATAAGTAAAATAAGATTAAATTACACAAGCTAAAAAAACTTAAAATCAACGTATATTTGAAAGTCATGTTCTATATGATATACGTTAAGAGTCATGGTATTATTTACTTAATATACATAAGATGTAAATTACTTATAAGAGAGCATAATTAATAAAGCACTACCCTAGATAAAGGATAATAAATGGTTACAAATCAAAATAGGCAAATTACAAACGGTAATTGGTCAAACCAAGAAAACAAAACAAACATACTCATGATTTAGATAAGCTAATGTAAAAGTCACTTTGAACTTTGTTGGGATTTGATAATCTTTTGCTAAATAAGGCAGATATAAATTTAAATACACATTGGTTTTGCACTTAACTTGTATATGTAATTTTCTCGTCAATCCCAATGCAAATAATTTGCTGAAATCACGATAAAATAGATAATTAAAATTTTTGAAGATACGAATAATAAATTCCAAACATTTTTAAAGTGTCGATAAATTATTTTATTAAGAATGTCATTGTAATAATTATCTGATAATCGGCTAATAATGATAACACATTTTTTTAACCTTATAAAATCTTTTTTTTTTAGTCCAGGAAATATTACAGGGGAGCAATATAATATTGTTAGATAAAATGTAGTTTTAAAATATATCTTAATAGCATGTTGTCAAACACGAAGGTTTCTTAAACGTTTTATGTAATAACATAAACCTCAAGTTTTTGTAACCAAATGATCGATGTCATCAGACCAAAAAACTTTGTTATTCAGTAAAACACCAAGATATTAAAAACTATCACAAGTATTAATCTTTACATTTTTAATCCAAACTTTAAATAAAGTTAAACAATTGTGTTGAACGTTTGTTTATGAGAAAAACTAAATATTATAAATTTTTAAGATTTAGTTTTAAATTATGTTTTGTTAACCAATTAACTAATTTACCAGTTGATTTAAGGAAATGTACATTATTTTTAAATACAAAAATAGATTTACATAAAGTCATGTCATCCGCATATTTAAAATGTGCAGCAGGCTCTTTTGGTCGGAGAATATCGACGACAGATCACATCTTGTGGAACACTATTGTTCTTTTGAATTAAAGTAATTTTTTTACACCCAATTTGGATATATTGTGTTCTGTTTTTAAAATAACTAGATACCTATTTAATTGTGTGACTGAATGCATTTAGTTTAATAAGATACTTAAGCAGTTTGCTTTTGCATATGTTATCAAATGCGGTTTTATAATCAACAAACAAACAAATGGCAAATTTTTTTTTATTATCTAAAAATTTAACAAAATAGTTAGCAAAAGAGGCACACAATCTTGTGTAAAACAAATTTGCTTGTACGCAAATAGATATACGTCACTACTTGTTTTAAATGTAGTACATATTTCATTCAACATCCATTTTTTAGTCAATTTCAAGAATACTGACTTACATGAAGTTAGTCAAAAATCTTTTATTTTTTTAGTTGTTTGTTTTTTAAAAATGGAACAAATTTAAAAGTTTTCTATGAGTCTGCAATCTGTTTTTATTCATAAAAATAATTAAAATTTGCATTTGTGGAGAGTATATTGAGGGCTAGCATAGTTTTAGCATTTGCATACTAAGCACATCTAGACCTGTTGACGTTGTAAATTTAGAGCGTTTTATATATTTTTAAAATTATATATAAATATGGAAACATCAGGTTTCTTATTAATGTTTACGTTATTTAGCTGAACTAGTTTTAGAGCATTGTTTAAACAAAATGTGCATTAAGGGAATTTACATCAAGTGAGGTAGTAACAACTCTTATTTTTTCAAAAAAATAGTTTATATTGTTTTTATATGTTTTTTAAGTTGTTTTAGGGAAAATAATAAAAGCTATTAATACACTTTTAAATAAAACTAATTTTATATTTATTTTAAAACTTAATTTTTTTACTAAGCAGCGGTCGTTAGCTTTGTATGCTACCTCTTTTTGTTTGCTTAGCTTCTTTAGTTTCCTTGACGTAATGTCGGTGGATGTTATATGTATTTTAACTTTGGGAAAAAATCTTTTAAAATAATTTTTAAACAGCGTAACAAAACTGTTTGTAGCGGTGTTTAAATCATAATAACTTTTTGTAGTAATTCAGTACTCAATAGATATCACTAACTCCTTTAAGTTTTGTTGTGATAAGTCTTGAACAAAGATATATATAATTTTAATAATTTTTTAGTAAAGTGCGTATACGTTTTACTAAAATAGATTGTAAAAAATGCTTGAATAAAAAAATAGTTTGACAAAGCCAATAAAGCAAGTAATTTGGTTTTGTAGAATTGGTAAGCATTAGTTAAAATACAATCAAACCTAGAGTTACCTCTAGTATTAAAGTTTACTATGTTGGTTAAACACTAGTAAAATACACCAAAAACAATATAAACATTAATAAATAGCTTTACCTTACTTAATTTTAATTAACGTATAAAAAAATTAATAATTAAATTATATTTTGTTAAATGTATACAACATTAATTAAACTTTACATTAGTTAAGGCAACAAAACTACAAATAGTTATTTGAAAAAATCGAGTAAAAAAAAATTTATCCACAAAAAACAAAAAATCAAATAATTTAATATACTATTATAATTAAAAAAAACGTTTTTAATACATTTAACAAAATGTTGTTTTTTACAAAAGATGCAAATACTTACTATTTGCTACAAATGGTAAATAATTTAAACATCAATATTTTTGTTTGTAAGTGTGTATATTTTTATTTAGTCTAAAAGCAATAAATACATTAAGTAGTTAAAATTGTGCTTTAAAACAATATTTTATGTGACATTTTTTTACATAATTTTAATTAGTTAGTATAAATATAAATTATACATTGTACATGTTAAAAAAATTAAAGGTAATAATAAAACATTATTTAGTAACTATAAAATTACTACTTACAAATAAAGCACTTACCATAAGAAAGATATTCTCTTACTGTAACACATATTTTGTAAAACAAAATATATACATTTATTTAAAAACAAAAACAATTTATTTTACTAATAACAGTGTTTTTATAAGAAAAATCTTTTTGTGAACCCATTAATGAATAGATAGAAAATAATTAATAATAAAAATACAAACTTATAAACTTATTATAATACGTTGTACAGATTAGATACTGTATTTAATAACGCATAAACATATTTTATTATCAATTAATAAAACTGCAACAATAAAATAAAACAAATCATCAAAACAAATTAAACTATATTAAACGATATAAAATACTGTTTATACAAATGCAGTTAACACAAAAAAACGTTTGTTACAAAAAATGCTTTAAATTATTATACTATGAATGCAATTGTGTAGTAAAATAAAATTTATTTTGATAAAAGTTTAATTTACAAATTTACATTTTAATGCAATTTTGTTTTGTTAAAAACTTAATCTTGTTTAATTTTGAATTAGTTAGTATATGGCAAGCAAATGTTTGTTTTTAACAATGGGGTTTCAAGGGATTATATGTTTTCAGAAATGTTATATTAGTATTGTTAAATTTACTTAAATAGTAAAGTTACTAGGTTTTAAGTCAACCAGGAGCCCTGTACAGCTGTTTTATTTTTTACTGGGCAATTAGAATTTAGCAAATTTACTGTAAATAATAAATTTACAGATTAAAGGTTATCCACCCGTAGCTTAGTGGTTTAAGGCGTTGGCCTGACACCACATAGGACGTGGGTTTAAGTTAATGTGTGTGTTAAACTTAAAAAATGTGTGCTGCTGATAATTTTAATTAAGAATAAAACAGTTGTAGAGTGCTTCTGGTTGACTTAAAAACCTAGTAAATTTAATATTTAAGTGAATCTGATAATACTAATATAACATATATCTAAAAATGTTTGTTTCAATAAGTATTAATTTAATGTGTAGGTATACATTCTGTTTTTTATTAAATGTTTTAATTTTTTTAAAAGCTGTATGTAGTATTTGTTAATTTTAAAACTATAAATATGCAGTTGCTTTAAACAATGTTATTTTGTTTTAAAAAACCATAAAGTTGTTATGTCAGTTGTATAGCATTAAATAATTAAAATAACAATGTATAATTATCTTGATAATAATTGTACATTTTTTTAATAATTATACCTTCTAAATATGTGCATTAAGAAAATTTGATATTTATATTTTATAAATTATTTAAAACAAACAATATGTAATATTATAATACAATAAAAAAAATAAATTGTTACATTTCCATAAACAAATTTTAGTTTTACATTATTGTTTAAACTATATTTAAAAATAGATATTATATATGTAAATGCATTGTTTTTTATAAGTGACAATGAGAAGTTTACAATAACACAATTTAATAAATTATTGCATTTTTAATAATTGCAGTATAATTTTTTTAAAATTAAATTAAATTATCTATTCATTGCATTTAAAACAATAAATAAAAATAACTTAAATTAATAAAATATGTCTAATATTTAATTTTTAAATAAATAATATTTAATAATATTTATACTCAGAAGGTACCGTAGTAACCAAAATAATTAAAATTTACAAACACCGATTTTTTATGTAATATTAGATCAAAAAATTGCTTTAGTTTTTACTTTAAAATAGTGATTTGTTGTTAAAGGTGAATTAAAAATTTACATTTGTAAACGGATTAAAAATGCTTTCCATTTTGTTAAAACGTTTTAACAATTAAATTAA
Source organism: Cardicola forsteri (assembly GCA_025895645.1). NCBI lineage: Eukaryota > Metazoa > Platyhelminthes > Trematoda > Strigeidida > Aporocotylidae > Cardicola > Cardicola forsteri. Next base: position 11,872 of record JAKXYG010001263.1, on the reverse strand, counting down.
TGTTTTTTATCGTATTATAAATATTTTGTAAAAAATATTATAAACTTATTTTTTATTTATTAGAAAAAATATTATATAACATAATAATTATAAAATATATTGTTTTTTTAACAATGAAATATAATTAACACAAATTTTGTTATTTTATACCTAGAAGCCATAATATAATATTTTTTATTTTCTTTATGACAGAAAGTTTGTTTATATTTTGTTTTAAAAAAATAACATTAATGTTATGTTTAAAATATGTTTTTTTGATTGTCCCTAAAAAAATTAATTTAAAATTATTAATTTATCGAATAATAAAACTTAACATGTATAACCATAATTAAATTTGTCAAAATTATTTTTTGCTAAAATTTAGATTACATAAAACTGTATCAGTATTTAAACAAAACAAATACCAAAACACCAAAACCAAATAGTTTTAAAAAAAACGCATATCTTTTAATCTTTAATAGTTAAAGTAAATTATACATAAGAAAATTTACTAATCATAAAAATTAGATATCTTTGCATTTTTAAAAATATATTAGGTTATATTTGATGCTGGTAATTTATTCCATTCTAGATTAAATCAATCTTTACTTTATCTAAATGTTCTATTAATGTTAATGCCGAACTAGGTTAATTATATTTATTATAATTAGCGCAAATTATTATTATTAATTGTAGTAACAACATTATTAATCATGTAAATGTTTTTACAAATACGTTATAGCATTATTAAAAAACAACATACCACCGTATGGTAAATCTTTTACTAAAATAAAAAAAATATATCTATGCATATATACAATTTTGTTTTTAATATACGTGTAAATAAACTAAAAATGTTTAAAAAAATTAATTATTTTCATTAAAAAACAAAATATAAAAAATAGTTTATTATTTTTATGTTAAAAAGTTTACATTGTTTATCGTTGATATATTTTTAATTAAAAATTTAAATATTATTTTATATTAAATGTCATTAAATAAATTAAAATAAAACGTTGGGTAATTAATAAAAATATTTTAATATGTTTAAAATTTAAATTACCAATTGCATATAAAGTTTGTACTTAAATACAAATTATATATATATAAACATTTATAATTATTTTATACGATATTTAACTTTTAGCATTATACATTTTTTAGCCAAGCTGTACGTAACATTGTATGTTGTGCCAATGGTATAATTTATAACTATATTTAAACATATCAGCGCTAAAAAATATAATTAGACTACAATTTATTAATAAATTAAAAATTAAATTAAATTTTCTAATAGCCAAGTTAATATAATATTAATATTTTAAATTTTTATATTAAATTTTTGAGTACATTTTAACTTTATAATTTTTTTTATTTTAAATAAACACATTTATAAAATATACAGAAAGTAGTTAAAATTTTAAATACACTATGTAATGTAAAATTATATATTTCAATTAAATTACTATTTATATATAACTTTAACAATTAGCGTCAACAAAATTTTATTGTTGCATTCCTTAATGCAGCCTAGTTAAAATTTTACATTTTTTTCTACTTACATTCTTAAAATAAAAAAAATAATTTAAAATTACATTATTTAAAACATAACATTTTATAAATTTTTATTTTTTAATTTATACATATATGTATAGTGTTTTAATTACTGTAACTTTTATGTTTATTATTTTTTGTTATTTTAGTAGACTAAATATGACTTTATCTAATGCGTTACAAATTCTTATTTCATTATTAACAAAAAAATAATGTAATTGTAATTAATTATATATATTTAATAAATAATAATGATTTAACTATATATATATATTATTTAGTTTTATAAACATTTAATTTTGCAATATAAATCTGTGTACCATAAATAATTTTATTTTTGTAATATTTTGCAAAACTTATATAATATAAGTTAACTACATTTTCCAAAATTTTTATTTAAAAAATAAATTAATAAAAACTAATGTTTATTTATTTAGTTGTAATAAACAAAATAAAAATATAGATAAAATTTTTATTGCTCTCTACATATTGAGTTATATATAAATAATTAATTAATAAAGTATCAAAAACAAATAATTACATAATATATAAAAAATAAAACAATAGTTACAAAATACAATAATAAAAAAATTAAAATGATGAATCTATTTAGTTAATTATAATATTTAAAAATAATAGTTATTATTATTTTTTTTAATGTTTGTTACATTCTAACAAATATAAATACTGTAATTTTTTATATAATAGCAACTGTTTATTTTTAAAAACCTAACCTTCTGTAATATATATATATATATATGTTATATTTAATAGATTATTTACTATTGTATATCAATTATATAAATTAAATAACAATAATTTAAAAAAATAAACATGCTTGCAGAAAGTGTATCTAAAACTAAACAAAAAATAATTTTGTTTATAAGTTAAAATTAGTAAATTTTAATTGTAGGTTTTGCATATTTTTTTAATTAAAAAACTATTGTTTGTAATAAAACTGGAGTTGTTACAAGCATTAAAATATTTTGTTATAAATGGTATGTGTAAATCATATATCTTTAATAAAAAAAAATTCAAGTTTTAACAAAAGACTAATTGATTAAATTTAACAACAAAATAATGTATTTAAAGGGTTAAAACACAAATATAAATACATATATGTATAACGTATTTAATTACATTTTTTTAGCATAATTAAAATTTAACATGGTTATGTGTAATATTTTAGTACATAATTACATACATGTTGCTACATTTTCTAAATAAACATTTAAAAAATAATTCAATTTTTTTTAATTATAATTATGCACAGTTAAATGTAAAATTTACTGACAAATTTACAACATATTTAAAAATAATAACATTAAAAAAAATTTTTAGCAATTGATTTTAAAAAGATATTATTATACTACATAATAAAATTGTATAGCAACGGAACATACCATTAGGTAAATAACTTTGAACTATAACAAAAATTAATTTTTAAATTTTACTTATTACCTATTCAACACTATTCATAATTTTTTTATACATACAAATATTGTATTTTCACGACAAACTTTATATAATTTGTACTTAAAACATTCTAGTAAATAATATTAACTATGTCGTAATGCATTAATGCTTTACTTAAACCTGGGTAAACAAGATTAAAAATTTTATTACCAGTACTAAATTTAAACCAAGTTTGATGTTGCTAATATATCCGCAATTTGCTAATAAAATTTGATAAACAGTAATTTTTTAAAATCTATAATAAAGCACATAATATTCATTAATATTACATTTTTCAGTTAAAAAACATTAATTAAATATGTTTTTAGCATTACAATAAAAAGTTAAAAAAAACTAAATTAAACTATAAATAAAAACCTTACAAATTTAGTACTTATGTTTGTGTTAATATAAAAAATGATATACTAAAAATTTTGTAATTTTGTAATGTAAACGTACGTTCTAAATATACACATATAAACATAATCATTAAAAAAACTTAATGTACTTATTAAATTTAACAAACATAAAACATACTTATAATATTACTTTATAATATTTTTAAGTTAGTAATATTGTTTATAAAATGTAATATAGTTATTATAAAAACGTACTATCGTCTGTTATTTTATATTAAAAATTATGTTTATTTAAATTAAATTATATTTATTTGTACAAATATAAATGTTTTACATTAAAATTAACAATATTCAGTACTGATATATAAAAATAGGTAACTAATTCTTTCAAATGTTATTATAAAATGTTATTATTAAAAAAATATTTTGTTTATTATTTTTAAAATGATAAAGCAATTTTCTATTTCATAAAAGTAGTTTTTTATATGTTTTTTAATTAATATAATAAAAACAATAAAACCTAGACTTTTTAAACTAAAATTATATCAAACTGAAAAACTAAATTGTTTCAATTTTAGTACATTTATAAATTAATTAATAATTAATTTTTTTTTCCTGTTTCCAAAGTGGTAAATAATAAAAATAGTATCTAAACGCTTACAAATGCATATAAATATTAATAACCATAAATAATGATTATATTATTATTATTTATTTGAAAAGCTAGATCAATAAACATATGGCAAAAAATAAAGAATGCTACAAAAAATTGTTTTATTAAGATGGTGCATAAAACCAACAAAATTATTGTTAAGAAAACAATTAAAACCTTTGCTGCAATATATACTTAGATTTTAGCAAAATAAAAAATAAATAAATTGATTATTTGTATTTTAAAGAGTATCGTAGTTTACAAACAAGTGTGCACCTATTTATAAACCACGCACAAAAATTTAGGTGTAATTTATAATACAATGATTGTAATATTTTTTATGTTAAACTTTAAAGTAAATTTGTTTAAGTATTAATTTTAGCATCAAAACATTTACTAAAAGTTTTACAAAATTGTTTAATTGTAAATTAAATTAAAATGATTTATGGTATTTAGCAATTGTTAAAAGTAAAACGCTTGTGCATACATCATTTTATGCATTTGCATGATAGTTAATTTAATATATTATGTATATATTAAACTACAAAACTCTGAAAAATAACAAAGTAGCATTTACTTAATTATGTTTTTACATTTTAAACTATAAGTTATTGTTATTTTAGTGTGTTTTAAGGCAACGTTAACTGCTTAATTAAAAATATATCGATAGTAAAACAATTTTTGTAAAATCACTCGTATTGTAAAGAAATATATAATTACCCTGGTGGACTCGTATTTAAAGAATTTATAAAATGTAATTAAAAAAAATTTTAAATATTGCAATACAAATTATGTAACATTTATTTTAGACAAAAAGATAAATGTTTTAATAAATTAATTAATTTTAAAATAATTTTTATTAAATAGTGGTATTATGCAAGTAGTATTATGTTGCAAGAATAAATGTTGTATGTTATTCTTGTATTATATATACACCCATTTTAACAATTACTACAAAAAATTACAAAGGTATTAAATCTAAATTAATTTGTTATGTCCAATTGTTTTTTGTAAAAACAACTATCGGGAATTAAAAATAATGTCTAGTGCTTAATAGATCCTTTATATATACTTAGAAATATCTATTTAAGAAGGCTGAGTCGGCCAAATTAGCATATTTTAAAAGCTACTTCTATGTTAACGTGGATAATAAGTTAAAATTACATAATTTTTATAATAATTAGCCTATTATTATTTTGTGTGCTTAATTTCATTAAAAATGAACAATAACTAATTCTTAAAATTGATGTTAAACGAACATTCAAATCTGTTCTGATTGTGATGTCATAATAATTATCAAAATAAACATTTAATTATTCTAATCTATATAAATAAAAATAACAAAATTTTTTTTTCTTAATTTTAAATATAAATTTTAAAATAAATCTAATAATTTATTATTTACGTTTAACCTTGAGATTCCGCTCAGCCGCTAATTCTGCTTTCTGATTGCATTGTTTTTGAAATGGAGAATAGTAATAAAAAATGCTTTCATTTTACTGAAAATGAACACCGTGTTATTAAAGAATTAAAAAATAAAGGATTTTTACCAAAAAGATTAACAGATTTATATAAAGTTAACCTTTTAACAATTTATCGGATTATCAACGGTCAAAAACCCCAAAATTATGATAATGTTGGAAGAAAACGTGCAACAACAAGTACAGATGATCAAAAAATTATTATAGAGTTAAAAAAATTATAATAAACCTATTTCAAAAACTAAAAAAAATAGTTTAAACAGTTTTACTTATTCTGCTATAAGAAACAGAGCAATCGAATCTGGTTTAACTCTACAATCACCAAAGATCAAGCCATTTGTTACCAAAAAACAAAAGGATGACCGATTAGCTTTTTGTAAACTATGGAGTGAACAACATTTATGTTATTGGCGTTCCGTATACTTTGCTGATGAAACAATAATTCGGGATGAACCATTTGGCTTTAAAAACAAAGTGTTGTGTGGGACAAGTTTTCAAAAACATTCACTCCCGGTTGTTAGAAAAGAAAACCAACCCTCGACAAGTAATGTGTTGGTTTGGTATTAAGTATAATCAACCTATCAAATGGAGAATTATATTTGGTACCTTAAATAGTAAAAAATTTGTTTCAGTTATGAAGGATGTTTTTCATTATAAAATGCAACACACTTACACGGGGGTTACTACTGTTTTTCAGGACAATGCTCCATGTCATACGTCTAAAAAGGTAACGTCATATTTATCTAACTTCACTATATTTGCTTTATATTTACATTTAAACAGTAGAAAGGTTAAAATCAAAAAAGCTATCTTTCGCTCAATTGCCACCTAACAGCCCGGATATTAATGTTATTGAAAAATGTTTCAGTATGCTAAAGCGCAATATCAATAAGCATACCAAAATTGAGGATTTATGTAAACGCATTCGGTTTGTTGTTCAATATGAGATGAAACAAGAATATATCAACACTCTCATTGACAGCATTCCAAAACGCCTAGATCAGGTTGTTCAAAAGAAAGGCGATCACATAAATTATTGAATTTTTTGAACGTTGTAATGTCCTTAATCATTTGATAACTGAAAAAATTGCGTGCAATCTGTATTTTTATTGATAGTTGACGTTATAAATTATGTTAATCATTTTACTCCATTTCCGATTTTGCACCCGTTGATATTTTATATAATTTTTTTTATTTACAATATATATGTATATATAATTATAGTTTTTTTTAATTAGCATATAGTATTGTATATTTTATAATTGAAGTGACGTTTCTCCTGTATGCTATGTAGATGCTAGAGAGGTTTTAGTTAAATAATCACTTTTTTGCAGTAATTGTTGTGAGGGTTGTATATATTTATATAATTTTAAATAAAAACATATAAAAATGTGTTATCATTACCTTGTAATTTAACTAATTTTTTAAACTCAATTAGGTCTTTGTTTATAAAACTACAATATTATTTAAGTTAGTAAACTTTTTAGTTAAACGTATAAATGTAAAAAAACCATTTGTTTATGAATTTGTAAACATTAAAAATTATATAATTTAAAGCTTACAAAACATAATAAAGTGACTGATTATAAGCGTAATACAAATTAAGACAGTTTTTTATAATAGTAAAAATTGTATTATTTGTATAATAATATGCATAAATGTATAAATACTTAATTTTACAATTAGATTTTGTATTATTAATTAATACAAATATAATTGACATGTGATTTTTTAAAACTAATTATACAATTAATAACATTTAAACATAATTTTATTAAAATATTATATATAACATATTAAATTAAAATGTGTACAAAATTGATTATAATTTTACATTACAATTTTACAAATAATATAAATGAAAAAAGTTTAACATTTATGTTTTATAGTTGGATATAAAATTATATATATATAATATATATATAAGTTTTTATTTAAATTTTTTTTAACATAAAGCAACTTACACAATTCTTTTTTATTCATAACAAAATAAAAACACGTATACCTTACTATAAATTTACTTATAAAAATTAGTACAATTTACTATTTATATATGGAATATGTTATTGATTTTTATTGTCATTTAACATACATATTACATACATTTAAAAATTTGTAAAGTAGAATACTGAAATATTTTGCATTCTAAATTGGTTACAAAATTATTTCTTAAAACTTAAACAATTTACATTGATTAGTCATAATAAATTAGAATTAACAAAAATTAACAAATGCGTTGGTATCTCTGTCTGTATTTTTACTGTATTCATATGTATTACAAATTCTACAATTGTTATATTTATTATTATTATTATTATTATTATTATTATTCTTATTATTAAACTTTAATATCTTACTAGAGATACATTTAGCATAAAATACATTTTTACCATCAATATATAAAAAAAGTAGTAGTATAAATAATGGGATCAAAATGAAATAGAATGTCATATGTTAATGAATATAAATATAGTCTATATAGTATGCATGTGATTTAAAAACAAAATATTCAAAATTGCTGTACATAGAATGAGTCATTATAAGGCACAACTTGTACTGTGAGATGTCTAAATTAGTTCAAATAAATGCGTAGGTAGAACAATTCCTACTTTGATAGGTTTTTTAGTAGTTCAATTTTGTTTGATTCTGGATTGGTTAATACTCTGGATAATTAGGGCAGACATGAATTTCTGTATTGATTAGTTTTGGTTTTCATGTGCAGGTAAGTTTATTCTTGTTTTTCCAAAAGCTTTAGAATTGTTAAAAGCTGCATGTAGCGGGTGATTGTTATTATTTTCAATCTTTGATGCTAATTGTATACAGGATTTAAAATGTTTATCAACAATATTATTCAATAAAATAGAATATTTGATTCCTGAAGATTTTGATACCAATAATATGCATCTTTTTAAAATAATGTAATCTTGTTTTAATAAACCAGAAAAAATTATGGGTGAGCAATATAATATCAAAGGATAAAAGCATGATGTAATGAACAATTTAGTAATATAATTGTTAACATTTAGTTTTCTTAATCTTCTTATATAGTAGCATAATGATTTGGTTTTTAAAAATATATGCTCTACATGATTACACCAGGTAAGTATGCTATTTATGTTTACACCAAGATATTTAATTTTGTTACAGGTGCATATATTTGTTTGATTTAACTTGAATGTTCTGTTTAATTCCATTGTTTCTCTTGGACGCCTCGTTGTAAATTTAATAAACTTGCATTTTGATGGATTTAAATTGAGATCAAAGTTGGTAGATATGGTTTTTAGACCAGAATGTTATTTAAATTAAATTCTAAAACAATTTAAAAATTGTATTAATAAAATTGAACAATAACCTACTACTTCTGATTTTAATTTAAATTTATCAAACATCCCTGGTGTATTCATCTAGAATCAAAATATTTTATTTTACTATATATACAAAATGGTAAAAATATTTTTTTATAATTCTGTTACTAAATTGGTTTGTTGTTATTTTTCAATAGTATATTTTACCGGTATGTTTTCCTGGTTTATTAAAACAAGTTTAAATTGTTTTAAAAATATGCACATTTTTGGTGTAAAAAACGTATAAAATGATATTGTTAATAACCATTTTAAATTTTGTATATAATTAGCATGTAGCTGTGCATTTAAAGTATAGTAATTAAAAAACATTTTTAATTGCATGTTTACATTTTCAATTACATTTATATTTGTATTAAATAACAGTTTATTTTATTTTATTTTATTACGTCTGTTTTTACTAATACGTTTTTTCATATGTATTTATTTATTTTTGTTCATGGTAAATTTTCAGGAAAATATTATCGATTAATATAACATAATATTATATTATTATCATTATTATTGCATAATTATTTATAACATAATATTATTATTATTATCATTATTATTGCATAATTATTTTTCTTAAAAATGTTAACAAAACCCTATAAAGTTTAATTTTTAAAATATGTATATTAATTTTTTTTATATTTACATACTTTGTAATATCTAGTTTAAGTAACTACAAAATACGAACAGTATTTTGTATTTAATTTATGGTAAATTACTAAATTAGTCAAAAATTCAAAACATTTGATAACGTGTTTTTAATATATTTCTTTGAATAAATAATTTATTAATCTTTAAAAGTAAACGTTTTATAATTTAAAATATGCATTATTTAGTTAACATTTATTTATATCTTTGGTATTAAAAAAAAATAATATTGACATAAAATTATTAAATTTAAATTGAATTTAAATTAACAAAAACACCAATTTATTCAGATGTTATAAATATTAAAATAATTTTTATTAAAAAAAATAATGTTATTTTATATGTTATTAAATTTTAATTAAGTTATTAATTTAAATATATATATATATGTATATACAAAATACAGTTGTTTGTATTTACAACGATTTATTAAGTTAAAACTAGATTAAAACATATAAAGGATTATTTATTGATACGTTCTAAATATATTAAAAAAACGTTTATATTTTATCTATAAATAATTTTTACAAATACCGTTCACTTATTTAATATTTTAATGTGTTTATAAAATATTGACATATATATATATATATGCAATAAAAAATATCATTTTAAACATATAAATGATTATTTATTCACACGTTTAAAATATACTTTTTTATTAATAAATGTTAATATTTTATATTAAATTAATTTTTATAAATACAATTAATTTATTTGTTTTTTTTAACGTACCTATATATTTATATACATATATTTTAGGACCTAGATGCGTTTTAAAATGTTATAAATTTTAATTAACATAAGCGGTAGTGTACATTTGTCTTTTAATAAATTAGATAATTATTTATTTGTTTTAAATTGCTTTTTATGTAATTAAAAAAACCAGAATTTATTAATTTAACAATAATATTTATAATTTTTATTATATATTTTAATTTTTGCTGCTAAAAAAATTAAAGTACTACTGTTAAACACATTGTATTTGTTAGTTAAAACATGTAAGAAATTTGGAATTATAAAAAACAACGTAATTCTATAAAGCATACAATACTTTTTACGTTAAAAAACTTTAATAAATTACAAATTCCTAAAATTATATATATATATATATATATATATATAAATTTAAATAATATTTTTATTTATATAGAACTCCTAAATTAATTAATGTTAATTTAAAACGTTTGGTAATTACCGGCAAAAATTTTACTTTAATTACAGAATGTACAACATTACTTAATAAAAAATATAAATATTAACTAACTTAAAATTTATAACTGAGTTAGATTACCAATATAAAATAAATGTTAAATATTTACAAAAATGCAAAACATATTTAATTGTTTGAAATAATAAATTGTTACTTGCATAATTTACCTCAAAATATTAAATAATATATAAGATAGCTTGTGTTCGCAAGAACTTGACCTTGGTTTTTTGGTATGCCGTTGGTTAAAATCATTATATAGTTTTGTGTAATTTATATGGTAACAAAAATTTAATTTATACATATATATTTTGTTTATTAAAATATGACAATAAATGTTAACATTTAATGCACAAAAAATAAGTAAATAACGTTCAAATTACACCTATTAAATAGCGCTTTTAAATTATTTTTTTTTATTTTAGCCCGCTAGGATTAACTTAATTGTTTTTAACTAAAAAAAATTAAGTTCAATTAAAATTAATTTTATAAAATTACAATGCAAGTTATTATTTTTATAAACAAATGTAATCATGGTATAAATAAAATACAGTTTAGCTTATATAATATTAGAGTATTATACTAAAAAAACATTATAAAAATTAATTAATATATTTTGTTTACATAATAATTGTTTATTACTCTTTATAAAATTATTTTAATGTTTGTCGCTTATATATATATATATATTGTTCTAGTTGTAAAATGTTATTTTATAAAAAAATTTTTGTACACAGAGATTTATTTTATTATATAATATATAATATTTTAAAGTTAATGTTTTGTTAGTTTCAATTAAATTTAATTAATATAAGAAACCATTTTATTTTTTTGTAGGTAAATGTTAAACAAAATAGTGTTTAAGTGAACTACTTATTATATAAATACTTTGACTTGCTAATTTACTAGTTTCAAAAAACTAAACAAGAACACAATACAAAGTTTCTTAAAAAATAAACACGGGGGAATATAACAAAAATTGCAGCAATAAAACAAAAATAAAATATTTTTATATATTTAAACATTTTGCCGAACGGTTTGTTTAATTTCACAAAACATTTTTTAGCCAAATGTTTTATCCTTTTTTAATTTATTATTTTAAAAATGTTTTTGATAGTATTTTTGGCAGTAAATGTACACTTTAATTAAATTTTTGTTTTGTCTAATTGCAATAATGTCAC
>JAKXYG010001316.1:80000-109259 GCA_025895645.1 Cardicola forsteri | reverse complement strand
TTTGCTCTCTCTCTCTCTCTCTCTCTCTATATATATATATATATATATATATATAGTTTTTTTTAGTTTAATAAAACGTTCATCAAATATGACGTTAAAAACTGTGTAGTTTTATTTTTTACATTAACTACGCTACAATTTATAATATGGTTTAAGTTGTGGTTTATAAATACGGTGAATGTTTGGGTTCTAATTGAATATTTCCTCCGTGTGAACAACTTAGAAACATGATTTGTACAATTATTGCCTAAGACACGTTATGGAGTAACGACAGAGAGTGGGCACAATTTTGACAACCACCGTTGGCATTAAAGACCAGTTCTTATTTAGAGTTGCTAAATATGTACGTGTCAAAAATATTTTCAACTATATATATATATATATATGAACTTGTCAGTTTTGTAATTATTATTGCAAATACTTAGGTTAGTTTGCGCAATTTACAATTGCACTGCATATACTTGTATTTCTTCAGCTATTATATAACATGATTAATGAAAAATGGTCGAAAATTACTCTAAGGCATATGTTTTGTGGAAACAGTTGCAACGTTTTTATCAATCGAACAAAAAATGTGTCAATTGCAGAATTATAATATAATGAATTAAGTACCCGATTATTTTAAGCTTTATGCGTCGAATGACTGAACCAAGCATTTTTATGGTTTTTACTACTTCAAACGGGAAAGATACTGTATTTTAAAGCGAAGCCGAACGTGGATCCGCATTTGCTGCCGGCGATGGAGATCGAACTCATGCCCATCCAGGTTTGAGTCGCGTGCGCTCAACTGCTAGACCGCGCAGGCAGTGGAATGCGTACGCGTATACACTTTCACATTTGAGTAATTTACTAGGAATCCGACAATTGACTAATTGCCAGTATGCATGTAGTTTTTCGATTGAATCCATTGTTATCCATTTCAACATTATTGGCCTTGCTTAGTGAGTTCGCCTTTGACCAAAATTACAAACCTTGACAATGCCGATGGTGATAAAGGACTTGTGAATTCGGTCAAATCGTCACGTTCACGCAGTCGGACGCCACAAAATTACAGATCGAAGTCGAGGAGCAACCAAAGTGAAATCAAAGTAGACGGCAGTAGTGATGAACAGAAAGCATTAATAAAAAATGGCTTTGATCGGGTGACAACAGGCGACAGCGACGTGATGTGTGAATTTTTTGGGATTGTAAGTGTTGTTTTTATTTCTAATTTTAGAGTAGTGTAAATCTAGGCGGCGCAGTAAGAATAATAAATTACAAAATTAGCGGTTGAATAAAATCAGTAACAAATAGACGTTTTAATAATGAATAAAAGGTAGATGTTTGTGATTGGTTAAAAAATCAATGTAAGACGATAATTGATCAATGAAAATTAAGGCTTTGTGTGATTGGTTAAAAAATCAATGTACGACGATAATCGACCAAGACATTGGCTGATTGGCTGGGCAATACAACCAATAAGATCTATCTATACTTTTGTAGTTATTAATTTAGTTGAATGTTTTTCCTATCTAACATTGAGTTGTGTAGAACACGTTAAGTTTCTTATTTGTAATGAATGTGTAAAGAATAATGCACTTTTTACAATGGATTGATACGGCTCACAACTTACAACCAACCTTTTATAAAAACATGTGTACTTCTACATATTATTCATTAGTCATCGTGTGAAAAAATGTCTAACCAACTGTATGTCGTCAGTCCACTGCCTTCATGTGTTCATCTGGAAGCGGTGCGATCGTTAGTCAACTGGAAACCGAATGTGAATGCGCTGTGCAAAGAATGTGAAAATCGGTCAGAAAATTGGGTGTGTTTGTCGTGTTATTCGGTGAGTGAGATTGCATTTATTATTATTTATTTTATGTTTATTACCTTGAATGTTTTACAAGATACATCTTTCAGAAGTGGACATTTTAGCGAAGCCGAACGTGGGCCCGCATTTTGGTGCCGGTGGTGAAATTTGGAACTCATGCCCACTAAATTCGAGCGCTGTACCGCTAGACCACCCCGACACTTGTGTTAATAGAACTATCTAAAAGGCTTGTAATGCTTTGTTTGAGGACTGCAGTGTATTATCAAGTTCTTAATGTCTAAATGGATTTACAAACCATCTGATCTTTGAACTATTTTTGAATTATGTTGTTTTATTGTTATTTTGTTTACCCTTAGTTTAGTTTATATTGGGTTTTTATCACTAGTTTGTAGTGTGTTATAAACAACAATAAACTAATAATTTATATGGCATTGTGCAGTACAAAAAGTTATAAAATTAACAGTTGGATCAAAATAACCAGTAATTAATAAATATGCGTTTTAATAATGAATAAAATGTAAGTGATTGGTGATTGGTTGAATAATAATCATCTAGCAATGTACGACGATAATCGACCAATGAAAATTAAGGCATTGTATGATTAGCTAAAAAATGAACAACCAATAATATTTATCTGTACTTTTGTAGTTAGTTTTTTAGTTAAATGTTTTTCCTATCTAACATGGAATTGTGTAGAAGATGTTACGTTTTCTAGCCTTAATAGAAGCAATGTGGCATTGTGCTTGCAATTATGCCAATAATTAATGTTGTTTATTTGGTTAATGACTAACAGAAATGTTTCTTGTTTCAATTGGCGGGGTTTTGGGTGTTATTCAGGTGTGTTGCGGCCGATATGCACAATCACACATGGTCAACCATTTTGCGACTGAAAAACATCCGATTGTATTGAGTTTGGCAGATTTGTCGTGTTGGTGCTACGAGTGTGAATCTTACGTCCACAACGAGGTGAGTATCGGTTGACGACTAATTGTGTTGCGTTCATTTTGAGTGTGTCTTCTTGTTTAAACGTTTTAACTATTCCCCTCCAACACCGGACAGAAATCAAATGCACAATGAATTTTGTTTATTATTGTGGTCGACCACGTAATGAGCTCCAATCTCTGTAGGATATCAAACAATCGACTACAACGGTTTCATTAAGTTAGCAAACACAGGGCAATAACGACGTTTTTAGCTAATAAACGTCTTCATTGCCCCCAACTATTCACAAAGTTACCTAATTTTTGTAAGAGTTATTTCTCCTGATCCATACTAAGCGGAATGATTCAATCTTGCCAGTCTCAAGTCTGGATAAAGGAGGAGTGTTTGAACGCGCAAGGTTAGCAACCTGGCCTAGTGTAAAAAATTTTTACTGCTACCGAAAACAATACAAGAGGCGTCATTTCGGTAAACAACTGCAAAGAAGTGATCACACGTATCTGGATGGCAGAGTTACACAGATGACAAAGTTAAATGAAAGCCGAAAGGAAGATCAATTTTCGATTTGCAGAACCTTCAATGTCAACGAGATTTCGTTGTTGTTGTTTTTCTGTAATTGTTGACTTATTGCCCCATGCTTATTTTTAAACCAAAAGGGTTTTATATAATGTATAATATAATAATATCTCTCCTAGCCTATTGCCTATGCACATACCTTTAGGTACCTTTTCAGTATCTTAGGTGTTTGATTGCAGTCAGCCACCGACGTGGAAGTCCAGTTATATCCTTCTATACTCTCTGTCAGTCAGTCTACATTGCTCTTCGTGAAAATGACAGTCAAATATATCGCCATTGATATTTTATGGGTGTAGTAACGAAAAAAGAAACCAATAAGAGTTATGTTATGCCTGGATGTTGGGCGCATTAGCGTTCAAGTGAGTTACTTATTATCCGAATACTTTGACTTGCTAACTCACTAGTCCAAAGGGTCAAAACAAGAACACAACATAAGGTTTAGACAATAATAAAATATTCCTAATTACATATAATATATATATATATATATATATATATATATATATATATATATATATGAATGAGGTTGTTATCTTGTCCACTGACTATCTGTTACCCAATGGAACTTCATTATGATCGTCCGATGAGTCACTTATCGATCGGTGTCGTCCTAACAAGTTATAAAAATTTGTGGGTATGTGATCACAATTGATGTTAAACTATTCTAACTACTGATAATGAGAAAAGTAGGCAAAAGTGTAAAAAATATTTTTATTTCTTAATAAAACTTGATGAAAAATGGAATAATGCATTATCGCTAATAAATATAAGGTTAAAATTTGTCAAATGATAACGTATTACGTAGAACATGGAACTATTTAAATATCGTGATTATCATTAGAATTATTATTTTCCCTTTGAAAAACTTTCAATTTTTTGTAATTTGTGAGATGCTAGTGTTTTTGATGATTTGAGCAATACTTCTAAAGTCTCAATTTCCAATGATGGTGATATTCCTGACTGTTCGTCCTCCACGTGGTACAACCTAAACCAGGTGCTGAGAGGCATTTAGACTAATAACAGCAGAGACCAAGTGCACAGCGGTATAACTGGGATTCCTCTACGGCTACAGCTGGTGGCTGTGAGCATACACCCAAGGTATTTAAAAGGTATCTTAAGGTAGGTGTATACCATATGTAGCCTTTAGGCTAAGAGAGATAATTCTGACAAAAAATCAAGCGGACTCGTCAATCGTTGAGGATTGTAGCGACGTCACAAGAATACTGTCTACTAGCCAAGAAACTGTATTAATTGTCCACATTTGTGTTACGCTTATCAAGCCATCGAAGTCGATCGTTTAATATGCTGGAGTGGCTGTCAACAAGGCACCACTATTCGGTATACATATCCCTGCTGTTATTAGTCGGAAAATAATGAAAAGTTAACTACGTGATCACCAACCAAAGTGAATCTATTTACTTGTTTCTATAATAATATTTAACTAATAATAATAGTAATAGGTTGTTTGCTTTCTGGTATCATAATTTATTTGGGCGAAACGCTGCATATTGCTTAGTACCAATGAACGATTATTGGATTTGATTATCATACAATGTTGGTTTGTTTATCAATTACACTATACTGGATTGACTAGCTAATCTTCACATGTACAATTGGCTAGACAAACGTGGAAGAATAACAAAGTTTCTTGGCTGGTAGACGGCATCCTTGTGACGTCGCCACTGTTCGCAAAGATTGACGAGACCGCCTGATTTTTTGTCAGGGTTATCTCCCTTAACCCAAGGGCTATATATAATATACGTATACATTTAGATACCTTTTAAGTATCCTGGATGTATGTTCGCACCCACCCGCCGTAGCGGAAGCCCAGTTATATCGCTGCGCACTCGGACCCTGCTGTTATTAGTCTAGATGCCTAGGGGCACCTAGTCCAGGATGTACCACGTGGAGGACTAACAGTCAGGAATATCACCATCATTAGAAATTGAGACTATAAGCATTACTCAAATCCTCAGAATCATTAGCATCCCATTAGGTACAAGCACTAATAATCTTTTCTTTTTAGCTTCTATACCCCCCTGTTTATTTTCTTTAAGCTTTTTCCTCTTTTATGGGTGATTGTTTTGTTCCTGGTTTTTGGTATCGTTACCAATTTGAAGCATTATGGCCATTCAATAGTTTTGGTGTGGGTTTTGGAACTATCATATATTCTTTCTTTATTCAGGCCTATTACTGGCTAGATCGGTTCAGTTTCGATTCTCTCTAGACAGAGTATTTTGTTTTTATACTTTCCAGTCTATGTGGCTAAATAGAATATTGTACAAAGTTAAATATTGCCGACTTGGTAATACTATTCATAAACACAATTTCTTAATGGGGCGTAAAATTCAAATTTACCCGTCTATTTTTTTTTACAATGAATTGTATAATTTAGTAGGATATAATAATTTTTTTAACTCATACATTTTAATTACTTAAATTAAGCACGTTAACAATAAAACTTTGAAATCATTGTTGTGTAACTATGGCAATTGTAAACAAAAAAGGTCAGTCAATAGTAATCAACAATATATACGCGCCACTTGTTGAATTTAATGTAAATCTGAACAATATTTTTATTGACTTTTGTTGTAGCAATCGATTTTGTAATATCGATTAGCGAGATGTTTTTTCATAAATAATTACTTATGTGCAGTATTTATTGCAAACGTTGTAAAACCAAGTACGAACTTGAGACCCAACCCTTTGAAATAGGTCAACAACTTTTACGGGAAACGTATCGTCACCACATCTTTTGGTACAATTTTTACGTATTTTTGTGGGGCACCATTTTCTGCTTTTTACCAATAATTCTAAGGATTTGAGTAATGCTCATTAAAGTTACAATTTCCAATGATGGTGATGTTCCTGACTGTTCTACGTGGTGCATCCTGAACTAGATGCTCCTAGATACCTGGACTAATAACAGCACAGCGGTATAACTGAGCTCCCGCTACGGTGGGTGAGTACAAGCATATACCCCGGATACTTAAAAGGTGTCTTAAGGTATACGTATATATACCCGATGGGCTATAGGAGATAACCCTGACATTAAATCAGGCGGCCTCTAACAGTAGCGTAGTTATAAGGATGCCATCCGCTAGCCATGTAACTGTGTTATTCTTTAACGATTGTTACGCTTATCAAACAATCGAAATCGATCGTTTATATGTAATAATAAATAAAAAATGTGGAGTCTTGTGTTTGTAGCCACTTGGCTTACGTGTTTATGTATGTTCTTGGTTAATATGGTGATATATAATCTCAATTGTAACAAAAAAAAACATCTGGATAAATAGTTTTTTCATTCCAATATGCTTATGCATGTTTTGTTAAAATGTAATTTTAGATCATGGTTTTAAGTACCTGAATTATTTATTTAAAAAAGGGCGTGTAGCTTTTAAATTGTGCTTTTAACATTGACTCAACATTGTAAAGTGAATAGGAAGCAACTATTGAGTACTTTATATTATTTTTAATTCTAAATATCTATTGTAACAAAAAACAATCGGAAATAACAAATGAATTTAGATTCGATACTCTTATAGATTTTTGTTGTAATTACTGGTTGTTGACATGGTAACGTGACAAGTGAATGAATAATAATCAATCTTGGTTTCCTATACTCCTCAAAATGAAAAGGTTTTGCAGTAATAATTGCTCCGGGTTGACTGACAAATCTATTGAAAACCCACTAATAAATGATAATTATATACAGCAACAACAACAGAAGTTAGAGGCAAAGTCGCACCTTCATTCATTCCAAGTTCGCCTAACTTGTCGAATGATCCCTTTCCATTATTCACGATTGTCGGAGGCCTGTAGGGATATGTCAGTCCAGCCGACTTAACCATTGTTTCTAAGATAAAGTGCTGGCCAAGATTGTGTGAAGATTGTCCCGAACAGTATCCTTCCAAGTACGTTTTGTGACTACCTTTCCTCTTCTTCCAATCGGCATTTGGACAAGCCAGGGTTATGATATGTGAGATTGCATCAGGATTTGTTGTAATTGCTGGTTGTTGACATGAATAATAATCATGGAGTATGCTATTTGTCGATAATATTGTTCTATACAGTAGAAAAATGATTAGAGTAATGAAGAATGGAATCGAAATATTGAGTTTTGAAAGTTAGGAGGCAACAGAGATAATATGTGTATTGTAATTTATGTCTGCCGTACAGTAAAAGTAAATGGAGGAAGAAGCAAATGACGTTTTGATGGGCTTTAAAAAACACAGACACTGTAGGGAAAACGCACTGGAGTATTACTTGATGCAAGGTTGACATTACATAGTATTACAAAATTAGTTAAAGTTTACTATCGTCCTCTTATCAATTGTATTGTTTGAACGTTGTATATATGTAGTACAATTATTGTGGCCCTGGATAAATACTGACACAGCATGTAAACGATCGACTTTGATGGTTTGGTAAGCGTAACAAACCTAACCGCACCAACTTTGAGGTTATCAAAGACTGAAAGGGAAGTAATTATTGGGGTATGAAGCATTGATTATTGGCTTAATTTAATAACAATTGCCAGTGGATTTAGACTACAAATTTGGAACTCCATATTTATACGGCACAGCAAACATAGCAAACTTCGATGACTTGATAAGCATAACAATCGTAGAAGAATAACGACATTTATTGGCTGGTGACGGCATTCTTGTGGAGGTTGAACAGTCAAGATTAATGTCGGTAGTGGTATTTTAATATGCATGTATTTGAATGTGACATATATAATTATCGACCCAGCTGATTGTGAAACACAAAAGGTTGTTCATTTTCAGAAAAGCTGTTTAAAATCGATATGGTTTCGCTCGTTGTCCTCTATTGAACGCACTTGTTTAATAACTAAAGTATTGTGACCATTCCTACATATTTGTAAGTCACTGAACATTTATTGGCCATATTTTATGTAGATCCCCTACTCATCCAGCCTGAATAGCTATGGAAGCCCATCCATTACCCGGATGGAAAAGGAGACCAGATGGTCAACGGAAAATATGGACGGACATTGTAACATGCGAACTCAGTCCTTTTATTTATGCTAAGCCACCTACCGTCCAAATGAATTACCTAATTGGGCATCCGTTTGTTTACCCCTATGCAGCTAACAGAAATCATTAGAGGGGTTTAACTCAGGGGATGCAATTAACATATATATAGTCAGCACACCTCAAGTGTTGTTCATTAAGTGCACATTGCAAAAGTTGATGTTTTTGTAGACGGTTTTGGTAATAACCGGTGTGACATGCTTATCACCGCTAATCGATAAAAAATTGACCAGCTCCTTTACAACGTTGAAATTTAATTTTGTCGTAATCTTATAATAATAAACATTGTATCATTGTATTTACTTTGATGAAATCAATGCGAAAATTGTTGTTGTTTTTTAAATTGAAAACATAAATCACCATATTTTGATTTGCGTGTGCTGACTCATGTTGTTGTTGTTGTTAACGACGGGTAACTATTACTTTTAGTCGTTGTTCCGCATCAGACTTCACTTAAATGCAACAAAATAAAATCATCAATCACATAAAAAGTAAAAACAAATTGTTGAACAATATTGATTAAAAGACAAACTGCTAAGTTTATGCATTACTATGACGACGTGCTTTGTGTCAGCCAATCAAAATGCAGTTAATGTAATATCGTGATTGGTCAAATTATTTGTGTAATATTGATTAAAATGAAAACAAGGTCATTCAAAAAGGTTTTAAATAAAAAATAGCTCACATAAGAATATTTATACATTGTTTGTTTTGCTAAAAGCTCATCAAATAAAAAAAATTACGTAAACTCATAACAATGAATCACAGCCATAAAGATTCTGGACTAATACCCCATATGGTCCACCAGCATAGCGTCAAGATGCCAATTGGAAACAACGGTTTGTTTATTAGTCACACATATCTGGGATTGTATATGATTGCTTTGGGACTGTGGACTTGGATTCAATCGTTGAAAAGATACTTTTCATCTTCCAAATATGTCGCCGAGGCCAACTTTAAATCCACCAGCATGTGCAATATTAACATTGTTGACGATATTGTCAAGCTTATTTTTTGTCTTATCGGATTCATCATCGAACATTCGACCTTGAAACATGGACGCCCTGAAGAATATTTGCACTATCCCATCTACACGGCTTTCCTGTTGTCAATTATTATAGACATCCTTATTGGCACCATTATAGCTCCTCCCGACGGTCTCGATTTTTTCGCTCACGCGCTGCCATTTTTTGTTCAAGGCTACTTGTTTGTTTGCCATTCGTATTATCAGCCCCTATTAACTCAAACATGCCATTTGCTATCGGGTTATTGGGGTTTCTGCACGTCTATGTCTATTATGGGCGAAATGATGCAGAATACTTCCATGACCTTCACGCTAATGAAATGTTTCGCCATTCTGCTTCAAGGTATTTGGATGTGTCAAACAGGATGGATTTTAGATCCACCCAAACGTCAGCCGTGGAATGAATTTGAACACAACAGTATTATGTATGCGGCGATAGCATTTGTATGGCTTATGACTGTCGTATTTGTAATCATGTGGATTGCGTATGCCTTAATGTCGAAATATTTCAACCATCATCATCGTCACTCATCAGTGCGATCGGCCAAGTTGAACAATTTCGTTCAAAGTGGCGCAGTCTACAGTGAATTATCTAATGAATAGTTTTCTTTTGACAAGGAATATGCATTATCTGACTGTTTTTTTAAATTGATTCTTTTGTTGCTATAAATATATATTAATTAACACGTAATTAATTATATTTTTCAATATAGAAATGCTTTTTTAATAACAATAGTAATAATAATTATTATTATTATAAGTTGTCAATATATATATGGTATATAATATTAACGTTTTACAAACAAAGTGGGCAAAAGTGTTTTGCCACTCCTAAAAAGTCTAAATTAAAAAAAAACTTTTTTATGTAGCAAGTGGTATAGACCCCTCAACATTTAGATATATTGTTATTATAAAACACCTTTAGTTGAAATAGAACGGGCAACCATATTGATCTATGTAATTGTACTATAAATGTTGTATATGGAAAGTTGATCGTTGTGTCGACTTTCACTTAACCATCATCTCCCGACTCACTGGGGGTTTATATAATTGCTAATTAATTCCTGATAAATTCGTTCAACTGTAGCTGATATCTAACTATTAACCTTGTAATCAGAATTAGCGGTTGTACAGTTCCAGTTTTCAATAAGCCGCAAACAACCATACTTAATGACAAATGGCGATATTTTATTAAAACTGACGCCTTTTCTGACGTTAATTTTTCTACATTTGTTCATAATATCATCGATTGCAGGTGTTCTAAAAAGATTGGACAGATTATTAAAACTGACGCCTTTTCTGACGTTAATGTTTCTACATTTGTTCATAATATCATCGATTGCGGGGTGTTCTAAAGAGATTGGACAGATTATTAAAACTGACGCCTTTTCTGGCGTTGATGTTTCTACATTTGTTCATAATATCATCGATTGCGGGGTGTTCTAAAAAGATTGGACAGATTATTAAAACTGACGCCTTTTCTGGCGTTGATGTTTCTACATTTGTTCATAATATCATCGATTGCGGGGTGTTCTAAAAAGATTGGACAGATTATTAAAACTGACGCCTTTTCTGGCGTTGATGTTTCTACATTTGTTCATAATATCATCGATTGTGGGGTGTTCTAAAGAGATTGGACAAATTTCGAACGGATCTGTGCCGCGGTGGTCTAGCGTTACAGCACCCGATTTAAACCTCGGTGGGCATGGATTCGAATCCCACTACCGCCACTAAAATGCGGACCCATATTCGTCTTCACTAAAATGTTAACTGCTGAAAGTTGTTTCTCGTAGAACATTCGAAGTAATAAGCATGAAAAGGTACAGATTGATTTTACGGACAACTAAAATCAACTTTAATTAGCGTAGCTTGTTATGACAAAAAATGTTCTATTTTTGTACATTTTGCAGTGGTTATAAATGGGCAACAAGCTCTGGATAATCTACTACAGAATCCTAATGTTTTTAATTATCTTGCTAGTTATTAATTACATTTTTCAATATAGAATATTTTTTTTGATAATAGGAGTAGTAATAATATGAATAATAACAATAATTGTGATAATAATAATACTAATTCTAATAATAATATATGTAATGATTAAACTCAAAATCACTTCAAAAGTAGGAAACAAACCCATATTTTCTCCCGATTGTGTTAACTCAATTTTTGTGCCCTGGTGGTGTAGCAATACAGCGCTCGAATTTGGACCTCGGTGAACGTGGGTTCGAATCCCCATCGCTGGCACTGAAATGCGGGCCCACGTTTGGCTTCACTAATTATCCACTGTTAAAAGATGCCCGTTTCTCGTAAAACATTCAAAGTTGCGAAGCATAAAATAAATAAATAAAATATTCAGTCCTTTTATTTATGATAAGTGTCGTCGCCCAAATGAATTACTTTATTGGGCGTCCGTTTGTTTATCGTTTGTAGTTAATTGAGATTACTGGAGGGTTTTAATTTGGGGTATATAATTAACATTTAAAGTCAGCACACCTCAAGTGTCGTTCTTTGAGTGCACGTCGTAAAAGTTGCTGTTTTTTTCAGACTTTTGGCAATTTGGACTAGACTGGGTGATAATAACCGGTGGGTAGGGTGTTTCCTCGATGATGATGTACCGCATAGGCTATTAAACCTGTACACTATGTCAAGACCTACATGGTAATTTTATTTTTATTATTATTATTATGCCTTTACTAATTAAGCTGTACCATGTTTCACACCAGTGCTTTTAAAAGAGGGCTCCCCCTTTTCGTTCAAAAATGATTATGATGACAAAAAATGCGAAATTATTATTAGTATTGTCAATGATTTTATTCTTCCTATTAATAGTAATGAAATTATTACTAATGTTAGGAATGTACATTTGTGTTTTTTCATCATTAAATAGCTTTGTTATTTTGCACAATTACAGATTATTCCTTTTGTAAACTAATACAACATACTAATGATCCTGAAAATTTGAGTGTAATACTTACAAAATCGCAATTTCCAATGATTATTCTATTCCTGACTGTTTTCCACGTGGTACATCCTGGACTAGATTCCCATATGCATCTAGACTAATAATAGTAGGGACCGAGTGCACAGCGATATAACTGAGCTTCCGCTACAGCAATGAGTACAAGCATACAATCAGGATACTTAAATGGTATTTCAAAGTAACTATTTACCATATGTAGGCCTTGGGCTAAAGTAGATAATCCTGACAAACAATCAGGCGGCCTCGTCAAACTTTGCGGACAGTGGCGTCGTCACCAAGATGCCATCTAGCAGTCAAGAAACTTTGTTATCCTTTTATGTTTGTTACACTTATTCAACCATTGAAATCGATCGTTTATTATATTGTACAAACTTAAAAATAATGAAGATGTAACTACTTAAATAGAAACTTTACATAACCAATGTTTTTTAAAAATCCAACCCTAAAAAGTTAAATTAAGACAGAAAAACAAGTACTATGCAATAATAAAATACAGTCATATAAACAGTACATATGTACATAAAATCCAATGTATTGATTTCAAGTACGGAAAAGTAAAATCTACTTTCAATAATTTATGCAAAATGTAATAAAACGCATTGGATTCAAAATGTAAATATTGTCAAATGCTAACCCATTTATTATGCAGTCGGTTTTGAGTATATTTAACTAACTGACGTCTTAAGGGAGAAGACCGACCCCTACTTAGCGCGTCCGCAGGTGGCGGATAGTGGAACGGCCTTTAACAATAAAGCTTAGCTGTGAATAGGGCTGTGCCAAATAAACAGCCGTGGACCAAACGGATACTTATGCGAGTCCACGTTCGGCTTCGCTAAAAATAACCACTGCTGAAAGATGCGTTTCTTGTAAAACATTCAAAGTAATAAACATGAAATATAAAATAAATAATAATGTCGTTAATGTGCTGACAAGAAGGCGACAACGATTATTGGTGTCATCCAAGCAGTCCTATTTAGCGATAGTACTACTTACTCCACCCAGAGTAAAAGTTGTTTATTTTCTTACCAGGATAGCTGGTTTAGATACTCGCGGTCGAAACTCTTACAAAAATCAATTTAATGCTGTGGTCTACAGGGCACATACTGATGGCCAAATACAAAAAACACCATTCTCAGAGCTCAAACAAGGCGGTATGTGACTTGTAACAATTACTCGCTATTGTGCACCGATTATTAAATCTAGGATTTATAGAGCCATTCTGTCCGATGAATGCTTCTACAATAATCTTCCTACTAAAAATGACTTCGAAAAGCATGCATTCAATCAAGTACGTTTTCTAACAACCACCTTTTTCTTCCAATCGACATTTGGACGAACATGAATTAATTTCTAGCTCCTATAGAGTATCTCAAATTCTTTAACGAAGAATTGAATTTTGGACGGGGGTTAAGTGAAGTTTTTTGGCTAGAAGACCGGCTTCCTTGCGATGACGCCAGTGTTTACATTTGGACGATCTAAAGTGAATTTACACACACGGAGAACGCGTTCGAAAGTAGCGCAGTCAGATGATCGATAATTGGAAATCGTCACAAGTTTGGTGGTTGGGGTGACATTTTTCATTCCATATTTCTACTTAAATTAATTCATTTGCTAACCGGTAACAGTCTAACTTTCAACTACATACAAAAATGTAATGTTCCAACTTTTTTGGATTATATACATTTCTATTTTTACTACTTCAAGCGTTTTACACAGAAAAGGCAAACGTGGGCCGGTGGCGATTACCGCTATTGGAAAGATGTTTATTATTCTAAAGTAAAGGTTGTTCAGGATGATTTTCACACTATTTTGGCCGGGACCTTATCTTGAAAAACAGTGGTTAAGTCATATCCCTACATGCCTCCGAAAATCGTGAACAATGGAAAGGGGATTATTCGAAGAAGGCCAGGCGGCCAACGGAAAATTTGGACGGACATTATAGCATGCAAACTCAGTCCTTTTATTTATGCTAAGCCCCCCCCTCATCCAAATGAATTACTTAATTAGGCGTTCGTTTGTTTACCCTATGCAGCTAACAGAGATTATTGGAGGGGTTTAATTTGGGGGATGTAATTAATATTTAATGTCATCACACCTCAAGTGTCGTTCTTTGAGTACACACTACAAAAGTTGACGTTTTTGCAGACGTTTTGCTTTTTTGGACTACCCTGGGTAATAATAACCGATGGGGGATGTTTATCCCCAATGATGATGAGAAAGCAATTGTAGCTGATACACTTGTGTTGATTGTGTATTGGTAATAATAATATTATTATTATTATTATGCATTTACTAATTACGCTGTACTATGTTTTACACCAGTGCTTTTAAAAGAGGGCTCCCCCTTTTTGTTCAAAAATGATTAATAATAATGACTAGATATTGATTTTTCCAACTTATATATTTTTTCAGGGTCAAACAATTCCCCTTTAAATAGAAAAATGCACCTCATAAAGATTGACTGATAGTTTCATCGTAAACGACAACTTTTAAAGCATTGGGTTCTCTTTACTAATATCGAATAAAAATCTACGTAGACGTAAATTGTAAGATTAAGTGAACACTCGTGCAAACCAAACATCAAATTGATTTCAAAAATTGTTTTAAAGTGTTGATTACTTCCCAAGCTTTGAATATGTTGAAAATTGTCGAATCCGTTTATAATTACACAGTGAAACCTTTGTTGTGCACTTTAACAGTTCGTCACTACATTGAATTTAGCTTGGTCGTAATGTTTGTGTTTGTGTATACTTGCGAGTTGTACTAACTTAAATGTTAACTGTACCTCTTTTTGGTATATATATATATATATATATATATACTGATTCTTTGTATGTTTGTAGCTGACTAAAATATATGAAATAAATTCATCGTACAGTTTACGTCTTCCTATATTTTTATTTGGTTTTATAAAGGGAACATCCCCAATGCTTTAAATAAATAAAAAAGTTTAAATTCTGTTAATTCCAATTGACTACTGCAATTTTGCACTTTCCAATGCTGATTTTTATGAATCGTTGTTTGTTTTTAGTTTGCCGTGAAGCAAATTGTCAACAACTGGCAAATGAACTCTATTCAATTCATTCTTTTCTTAAGCATAATAATCTCGGTTTTCGATTGGCGTTTGTCGGTTAAGTAGACATCCTAGAGGAGTCCTAGATAAGAGCTTGCATTCAGTGGGACGGTGGTAGCATTCAACTCCACTCCCATCCCAGTTCGATTCGAGCGCCGTACCAGCCAGGTACAAATCAATTTTTTAAAGTCATTTACATTATCTTTGTCGGCTTTTCATCTTTTTTATGAGGGGCTACTGTTTCTGATCACTTTTGTCTATTTGATTTTTGGCATCAGACCAATTTGAAGTTATAGCCAGTGGTTTTTTACTGGCGGTTGCTCCAAACTCTCATCCTTTGTTTGGACTTGGGACCCCACTTGATCGGTTCATTTTTTTAACCTCTCTAGGCGGAGTTTTTCTTTAAATATTTTCTTGGGGGAAACGCGCATCTTTCAGCAGTGGACATTTTAGCAAAGCCGAACGTGAGTCCACATTTGGTGGATCGATACCATTTGAACTCCAAGTTTGATTTGAGCGCTGTACCAGTCCTGACACATGTATACATAGAAGGAGAGAGGAATAATGAAGTGGCTAGCAACAACCAAATAATTCTTTTTGAAGGACATTTTTGTCGGGTCTGTTTTCAACCTTTTTTAAATGTCAATATTCTTGTACTGCTAAGATCATGGTTTAATACAAATGAGATGTTGTCACAAAGTGAATAAATTATACTGTATTAATTGCGACAGCAGCTTGTTCACTGAGATTGTATCTGTTTGTGACTGACGAGGATGATGTAGGGAATGAATTCATTTCACACATTTTACATCCTTTTATTTTTATTGGTCCGTGTTTTCTTTTGTCCTCTTTTGACAGGTGCTGCTGGATGTCAAGTGTGCTGTTCATTTGGCCAAGTTTGGTGTCGTTGCTATGCCACGGAATTAGACGCAGACGTTGGATTTAATGGCACATTACTTATTGTATATTATTATTATTAGTAGTAGTAGTAGTAGTAGTAGTATGAATTTGATGTATCTCTTTAACAATACCAATATGTATATGAACTTTTGTATATGTCCCATATTTATGTAGATTAATATATTTTTTTAAATGATGTTCACTATTATTTTTGTTTTGGGCATTTTGTGTTATTCTTTTGCTATTATTACAAATGCAAATGTATTTTTGTGTGACAAAAAATATATTTCGTGTTTTGTTCACAATGGTTTCGTTTTTGATTGTCGTTGAAGCGCGTTGCATTTCGGTTGTCGTCGACTGTTTGTTTTAATCGAGTTGTACTCATGTGTGTGTGTGTGTGTTTAGGGATAATTATGTTCATTATTTCTATATTTGTGTAACATTTTAAACGGTCGATTGTAATGGCTTTATTAGTTCAACAAACGTAGAAGATTAACAAAGTTTATTGACTAGTAGACGGCATTCTTGTAACGAGGACGTTGACTTTTTGTTACGGTAATCTCCCTTAGCCTAACAGCTGGACATGGTATACGGTATACTGTAAAATACCATTGATGTACCCTAGCCGCCGAAGCGGTAACCCAGTTCTACCGCTGTGAATTCGGTCCCTGCTGTTATTAGTGTACGGATAACTGGACCACGATGCACCACATGGAGGAGGAATAGTCAGGAATATCACCATCATTTTATAAGCTTTACTCAAATCCTCAAAATTATCAGCATCCCATTTGGTAACACGCTCAAACGATTTAGTAGTGCCAGTTGAGCTCGAACTCTGTGGCTCGTCCAGTTTCGAATCGATCGCTTTAGCTATCTCTTGCGCTTCGCCACAGTAATTCGATACTGATTGGTGAATAAAAATGACTTTACCGCGATACATAATTAGTTCTTGGACATATATAGGAAGGATTTAAATAAATCAGTCGATAATTATTTAGGTCAGAATGACAGACTGCTGTGTTCACAATGGTATGGGCGTGGATTTATTAGAACCGACTCAATTTTAACAAGGTTATTAACCAATAATGGTAATATTCGTGACTGTTCCGTCTCCATGTGGTGCATCATGGTCCAGTTACCCTCTAGGCATCTAGACTAATAACAGCAGTGACCTAGTGGATAGCGGTATAATTAAGTTCCCGCTTTAGCGGGGTGCAAGTATACTTTAAAAAGCATCGTAAGGTATATATGTATATATTGATGGAATTTTAATAAATCAATCGATGATTATTTAGACTAAAAATGGTATGAGACATTAGACTGCTAATTCGCAATGGGTGTGGGCGTTGATTTATATGAATCCGATACAAGGTTATTAAAAAATTATCATGCTACAAAATTTTTATAATCTTGCCACATTCTTCATCATATATATATATATATATATATATATATATATATATATAATTTGAAGTCTGGGGAAATATAGAATTGTATCTAAATTAACTGGCTTACTTTTCGACCATTAGCCATTGTGCTGTACACTAAATGAACATCTTATGTCGCCTATTGTATTTACTACAATTCTGTTTGATTGTGATCCTAGTTACGAAAAAGCAATTTGTTGTTTATTTCGGAATTTTTTTGTTCTAAAGAGCATATGGCAACACAATAATGTTCTATACACTTATAAAAATGTTTGATTAAAACAATTAATTATGTAATATAGTGTCAATTTCTACAACATTGGGTTACAATATGTAGGGATTTGTACATTAAACGCTTTGAGAAAATACTATAATTACAATCAAGGTAAGGTTAAATACTTGAGTGGAAGTATTTTCAGCGTCATAGGATACTAAATATGGAATGAGAGAAGAAAAAAGGATACATAGGAAAATAAAGTTTATACATAATGACTAGTAAAAAGATAAGCAGCCTTTGAGAGGAAAACATCGAAAACACATTAATTGAAAGACACCTGGAACAGTTCATTCTTTATGAGTTCAGGGTTGGTAAATATCTAACCATTATGGTAGATGTGGTTGAGGTCGGCGTGTAGGAGTTGATCGTTGTCTTCCATCATTTGTCCGATCAATAGATGACAATTCTTAAGGTGTTCCGCAATCATTTTGTTAGCAATTTCTACATGTGGGATGCCTGCTAACTTACCTATTATGGTGATACATCTTTTAAAATAACAAAATCGTTTTTAACGAATCTGGAAATATAACTGCCAATCAGTACAGAATCATGGAGAAAAAAGTTGACATGAAAAATTAATTGATTATTTTGTCGCTAAGATGAAGACATTATAATCTTTTTATATAAGATGACCAAGTTAGTTTTGAAGATCCTAACTACATATGGGAGATGTATTTATCATGTTTTCACTTCTTTGTCGTAGTTGAATAAAGTGCCATTCTTTTACAGAGGTCAAGTTGCTAATCTTAAGCTCAAAACCGCCTCCTTGCTGCCTACGGGGGAGTTTGAAAAAATCAACAATAATCATTATTTTTCGACGTTTTACTGGCTACGAAAAAGGATTTTCAATAAGGCACCAGGTAGTATCTTGACAAGTATCAGAGGTAGAAATGGAATTTACATCAGATTGTGCGGGTTATTGACCAAATTCTAGTCGTGGGAGTGTATGTTCGAATTTCTTTGTTGTGTTGGAGTCGATGGGATAACTCAATTGAAGATTTTAATCACTAAAATGCGTTTTTCAAAAATAGCTTTTTATAAAGAAAATTCAAGTAAAAAGGTTAAGGTGGTACGGTCATATTCTACGTAGAGAAGAAAACTCCATTGCGAGGAGAATAATGGCATTGAAAGTGGAAGGTAAAAGAAATTGTGGCCCACCAAAGAGAAGAAGGTTGGATTGTGTGGAAGCCGATATAAAGGAAAAGGGACTGACAAAAATTGACGCTACGGGCAGAATCAAATGGAGAATGCTGATCTGAAACAGCGACTCCCCTCCCCCATAGAAGAGGGAGAAGCTGTAAAGAAAGATGAATTTGTTAGATCTTTGTGCCTTAACCCTCTTTACGACAAACACTGGTTTAGGATTTTATTTTTTTGTAAATATATGATGTATTTTGATATCTGTCGTTTTGTTTGTAGGCCGATTCAAAACCTTCATCGTCTAAACAACCTTCCGCCAATGGTTGCGCCGAATTTCTCGGTTGGTAAGCTTTCCCCCCATATAACTATAGTGTAATGAATGTTTCCATATTTATGTACCGGGATGCCAATGATTCTGAGGATTTGAGTAATGCTTATAAAGTCTCAATTTCCAATGATGGTGATATTCCTGACTGTTAGTCCTCCACGTGGTGCATCCTGGACTAGGTGCCTCTAGGCATCTAGACTAATAACAGCAGGGTCGAGTGCACAGCGGTATAACTGGGCTTCTGCTACGGCGGGTGGGTGCGAACATACACCCAGGATACTTAAAAGGTATCTAAAGGTATACTTGTACGATATGTAGCTCTTAGGCTAAGGGAGATAATCCTGACAAAAAATCAGGCGGCTTCCGTCAATCTTTTCCGAACAGTGGCGACGTCACAAGGATGCTGTCTACCAGTCAAGAAACTTTGTTATTCTTCCACGTTTGTGTTACGCTTATCAAGCCATCGAAATCGATCGTTTGCTATGTCGTATAAATATGGGAAATAATGAAGAGGTAACTACTAACTAAAAATATTTATGTACCGTTTTGCAAATTGTTCTAGTCATGTGAAAGTACGTCCAACCAACTGTATGCCGTCAGTCCACTGTCTTGGTGTCCCCATCTGGATGCAGTGCAGCCAATATGCAACTGGCAAACAGATATCAATGCACTGTGCAAAGATTGTGAAAATCAGTCAGAGAATTGGGTGTGTTTGTCGTGTTATTCGGTGAGTCGAATTGGGGCGTTAATAATTTTCATAATTTGAGTAATGGCGATAATGCCCCTATTGTATCGTACTGGGATGCTAATAATTCTGAGGAATTGAGTAATACTTATGTAAAGTCTCAATTTCCAATAATTGTGATATTCCTGACTGTTCCTCCTCCACGTGGTACATTCTGGACTAGGTGCCCCTAGTTATCTAGACTAATAACAGCAGCATCTGAGTGCACAATGTTATAACTCGGCTTCCGTTTTGGCGATGTGTACAAGAATACACAGGATACTTAAAAGGTATCTAAAGGTATACGTATACCAAATGTAGCCCTTGGGCTAAGAGAGATAACCCTTACAAAATATCAAGCGGCCTCGTCAATCTTTGTGAACAGTGGCGACGTTTCAAGGATGTCATTTACTAACTTTGTTATTCTTGTATGTTTGTTACACCTATCAGGCTATTTAAGTCGTTCGTTTATATGCCGTATAAATATGGAAAATAATATAGAGGTGAATGAATGTATCCTGGATGTATGTTTGCATTCTTCCGCCAAAGCCGAATCCCAGTTATACCGCTTTGTGTATTCGGTCGTTGCTCTGTTAGTGTAGCTAATTAGGTGACCCTAGCCTAGGATTCGTCACGTGAATTAAACAGTCAAAAATATCTTTGGAATCATTAGTATCCCTTAATGGCCACATGTGTGGTATATGTATGTATATTTCAAGATCATTTTCAAGTATCAAGGATATGCAGGTTTATCCATCTATCAATCCAGTTGTACTGCGTTACTCTCGATGCCCATTTCATGTTACTTTTTACATATGTTCTCTCTCTATCAATAAGCAACCATCATTTGGTTACATGTTGACGATAATCGACCAATGAAAATTGAGGCATTGTATGATTGGCTAGAAAATAACAACCGATAATATTTATCTGTACTTTTGTAGTTAGTTTTTTAGTTAAATGTTTTTTCTATCTAACATGGAATTGTGTAGAAGATGTTACGTTTTCTAGTCTTAATAGAAGCAATGTGGCATTGTGCTTGCAATGATGCCAATAATGAATGTTGTTTATTTGGTTAATAACTAACAGAAATGTTTTTTGTCTCAATTGGCGGGGGTTTTGGGTGTTATTCAGGTGTGTTGCGGCCGATATGCACAATCACACATGGTCAACCATTTTGCGACTGAAAAACATCCGATTGTATTGAGTTTGGCAGATTTGTCGTGTTGGTGCTACGAGTGTGAATCTTACGTCCACAACGAGGTGAGTATCAGTTGACGACTAATTGAGTGTATGTGTAATAGACACTGGATGATACTGTATATTCAGTAAATGTAGGTGCACGTAACGAGTATTATAATTTGGGTGTTATTCAGGTGTGTTGCGGCCGATATGCACAATCACACATGGTCAACCATTTTGCGACTGAAAAACATCCAATTGTATTGAGTTTGGCAGATTTGTCGTGTTGGTGCTACGAGTGTGAATCTTACGTCCACAACGAGGTGAGTATCAGTTGACGACTAATTGAGTGTATGTGTAATAGACACTGGATGATACTGTATATTCAGTAAATGTAGGCGCACGTAACGAAGGTGTTTTGTTACGAGGTGGCTTACATGAATGAAGGATTATGCTCGATTTTGTATCAGCATTTCCATTGGCTATTATCATCTTCCTCGTTTCATTAATCTCATTATCTCATTCGATCGGAAAATTGGTAGATAATAAAACCAACCAGCTGAGCAAATGGCGAAAAAAAGAACCAATAAGAGTTGGATAACCTTTTGTGATCGGTAGATAACCAAAACCAACCACGTTGGTGCATTGTTTTATCAAAAAGGGGATTGTTAGACCTTAAAAATGCACGTAAAGTGTATGATAACTGCACTCCCCAATTTTACCTTGTTCCTGTCTATTTTTCTTCGACAGGTACTGTTGGAAGCCAAGCGTGCCCTTCATTTGGCCAAATTCGGTGTTGCTATGCCTGGAAATTGACATTGTTTCGATTCATCCATTCAATTTAAACTGTTTCATTTTAATTGGAGCTTTTCTTGATTATTACTTTTTTCTATTGATATGCTTATCCTTTCGTACTTAAATACAGTCATTTCGGTATATTTGTGTGTTCACTTTTCTACTGTGTTTTGATTATGTATCAGTTTTGTTTTGTTGTTTTGAATTAAATGCAATCATTGACGATACATGTTGAAAGTCAGTTTAGATACTTCGGGAGAAGTGCTTTTAGCATCGTGAAATACGAAAAATTGCACTTTATTGGCATAAGTAAAGAAAGTTGGAGATTGATGGGGAAAAATGCAATCAAAGAGAATGATTTCATCAATTGCTCAAACAATAGAGCTATATATTAAGTGTATTGGGAAATGGTCACAATAATAATACAATCTGTGCTAAAATAGTAAAAAATAATTGGATTATATAGAGCTAGGCAAAGACCCCCAAAAAACACACAAATTAGTAGGTCAACGACACAAAAACAGATCA
Organism: Cardicola forsteri; assembly: GCA_025895645.1. Taxonomy (NCBI): domain Eukaryota; kingdom Metazoa; phylum Platyhelminthes; class Trematoda; order Strigeidida; family Aporocotylidae; genus Cardicola; species Cardicola forsteri. The sequence continues at coordinate 86,490 of JAKXYG010001316.1, read as the reverse complement.
TTCTTTTTGTTGCTTTAAAAATTTTACCAAATGCAGAATGCACAAGTAGATAATTATTTGTAAGGATGGTGTGATATCATCATGATTTCGTCCTCCACTTGGTGCATCCCTGGTGGGGTCAACAAGCATCCAGATTAATAACAGCAGAGATCGAGTGTACAGCGGTATAACTGGGTTTCCGCTTTATCGAATATATAAAAGGTGTTTTAGGGTATACGTATACTGTATGTAGCCCTTGGACTAAGGGAGATAACCCAGACAAAAAATCAGGCGGCCTCGTCATTCTTTGTGAATAGTGGCGACGTCACTAGGATGCCGTCTACCAGCTACGAAACTTTGTTACTCTTATCAAGCCATCGAAGTCGATTGTTTTATATGTTGTATAGATATGGAAAATAATGAAGGGATAAACACGTCATCAACCAAAGTGAAGAATATATATATATATATATATAAGAAGAATACAGGTTTGTAATTACACATGTGAGTTTTGTCTCCATGATGAATTTGTCAAAAACTTGTCCCAAACAACATCCATCCTTATACGTTTTGTAACCACCTTTCTTCCAATCGGCGTTAGGCTTTTTGCCATTGAAGGTCTTTAGACTGGCACTGTCTTTGTAGTCACAATACCAATGACGGAATAGGTTGAAATTGGAAGTTATTTTGGCACATTTGCGATTGATGAAAGAAATTTTTAAAATGCAAAGAAATTGCGTTTTAGCACAAGTGATGACATCATTCATTCATTTATTTGCATAGCAAATTATGACGATCGACTGTGATAACTTGGTAAGTGTAACCAACGTAGAAGAATAACGCAGTTTCTTGGCCGGTAAATGCCATCCTTGTGCGGGGGCTATTGACGAGATGGTTTGATATTTTGTCAGGGTTGTCTTCCTCACTCCTGGGTGTTTGTTTGCGCCCATTCACCAAAACAGGATCCCAGTTATACCGCTGTGTAGTCGGATCCTGCTGTGTTAGTTTAGGTACTTGGGGACTACCCAGTCGAGGATGCACCACGTGGATGGAGACTTGATAAGCATTACTCAGCATCCTCAGGATTATTAGCATTCCAATCGCTGATATAACTACTAGGAGTGAAGAATGATTTTTAGCAATTGATTATTAAGCCCAGTTAGTGCCGGTGATGGTAGTTGAATCCAGCGCACTGTACCGGTGGATTATTACCTACCCTGTACATTCTATTTTTACTGCAATTAATAATGATGTGAATCAATGGAGTAAAAATTTTTTTCCATATTCATTTTATGTAGAATTGTTTGATGGGGGGGGCGCGCGATTACATCATAATAATCCAAAAAATATTCCTTTTAGGTTTGAACATTGGGCCAGCGAGAGAGATGCAATCAAATTCAGAAACATTTAGGTAATTGTCCATTTGTTGTAATGAGTACTATTTTTGTTTTGACACGTTTCAATTGTATATACAAGAGTGCTTTTGAAGTGATTTTTGTTGTTGAGTGCATTGTAGATAATTGAAGTGGCGTTCTATTGCTATTATTATTATTATTATTATTATTACTGGTTGTGGTGGTTACTTTTTCATTATTTCGTCATTTGTACAGCATAGTAAACGATCGACTCTCATGGCTTATAAACGAGGGTTATGTCCTTCAGCCCAACGGTTAGTGATAGGGTACGCGCATACCTTAAGATACCTTTTTAGTTACGCTTGCACCCATCGGCCGTGAACTCGCTCTTTTCTGTATTTGTCGAGGTGCTGGAGTGTGCCTAGTTGGGAATGTGTCGTGTGAATGTGATTGGTAGGAATATCACCATTATTCGAAATTGTAAACACTATTCACATCATTATTGATACGCCATATTATTAACATTGTTAACATTTGTTTAAATAGGAAGCGGTTTTTAATTTTTAATCTCTGCCTAACATTTACATATTTAATATTTAGATCCATTTAAAACATTAATGATGCTTAATATGATATATTCCAAACTTTTAAACTAACACTGATGAGTGAATAAGTTTACAACGGTCGATAAACGCCAACAAGAACATTAGTTCCAAATTCACATAGCATTCTGAATTCCTGTACGAAGATGTTATCGGATGCGAATTGAATTTGGGCGGGGGGGGGGATAAATGAAGTTTTTTGACTAGAAAACCGCTTTTTTGCTACGATGCCAGTGTATACAGGAATTGACGAGGCGATCTTTTTTAGGATTGATGCCGATTGACGGATTTACAAGCCTAACTGGTTGCATATGATACTTTTTAAGCATCCATTCAGTTATACCACTGTGCACTCGGTTCCTGCTGTTATTAGTCTAGATGCCTGTTGGCACCATGTGGATGAGGAACAGTCAGAAATATTACCATTATTGGAAATTGAAACTTTAATGAGCATTACTCAACTCCTCGTGAATCATTAGGTGCTTATGTTACCCCCCAAGTACATAAAATTAATTTCCTTCAGCCGAATGTTGACTTTGCACTATATTTGACATTCGATTAGAGATTTGACTGGCTTCGTTTACGATGAGCGCATGTTGTTGCACAAACACGAATGGTTTGTCAATGAACAAGAATGTCCACGTCGAATTCAAGCTGCCTATGCCCGTTGTATCGACGAAAATTTGGTCGACCGCTGCATTCGCGTGACTGTGGGTTTTCTATTACATTTTATTTCGGGTTGGTAATGATTTTTATGTTTCCTACTTTGAATGTTTGCACAAGAAATGCATGTCTTTCAACAGTGGGGACATAGTTTAGCGAATCCAAACGTGGGCTCGCATTTTAGTGGGCCGGTGGTGGGATTTGAACTCCCCCGATGCCCACCGAGGTCCAAATTCGAGCGCTAGACCGCTAGTGCATATCAAGTCGCTAGGCGATCAAATAAATACATGACTATTTTTCCATTGTGTTAACAATCAAGCCACTTGTATGTACAAATTATATTGTTCAGGCTGAAGAAGCCAGTGAAGACGACTTGCTTCTCGTACACGACAAGGAATACGTCGATATCATGAAACAAAGTGCCACGATGTCTTCCAAACAATTGTACCAATTGTGCGGCCAATATGATGGCGTATTTCTAAACAAGGTAGTGTCGATGGTATTTTTCTTTTTATGTTGGCATGTAAACATAACAGCATTAATTCTTTATTAATTACAAGTTTGAATAGCTTCTCGAATTTCCCGTACGAAAAGGTTGTCGGATGCGAATTGAAGGTGGGGTGTGGGGTTATAAAACTGCTTGCTTGCGACGATGTCAGTATTGACAGGAATTGTCGAGGCGTTCATTTTTAGGGTTGACGCCAGGTTGACGGATTCAAAAGCCTAACTGGCTACATACCTTTTAATTATCTTGGCATCCATTCACTGAACGTAAATCCAGTGAATGCCCAGTTATATAGGTATGCACTCTGTCCCTGATGTTATTAGTCTATATGCCTATGGTTACCTAGTCCAGGATGCACCACGTGGAAGGCGAATAATTAGAAATATGCTCATCATTGGAAATTGAGACTTTGTATAAGCATTACTCAAATTTTCAGGATCATTAGCATCCCATGGCGTGTAAATTCATTCGTTTATTTGGTCGTCATTGGTGACCTCTTGGTCAGCTGTGTATTATTTGTTAAATGTGTACAGCATATCAAAAGAATGCCTAGCAAACGTACAAATATAACCAAGTTTCTTGGGTTTCTTGGACTAATAACAGCAAGCACCGAATGCACACCTTTTATTGGCTTTTACTGGATTTCCATTTTGGTTTGTGGGGTGCCAGCATACACCTAAGATGCTTAAAAGGTGTCTCAAGGTATGTAGGTTTGTGGATCCGCCAACCAGCGTTAACCCGCAATTCCCTTGAAGAAGATTGACTCGTCAATTCCCGTAAACACTGGCGTCGTTGCAAGAAAGCGGTCTTTTAACTAAGAAATTTTATTTATTTCCCAAGTTTAATTCGCATCCGACATCCTCTTCGTATAGGAATTTGGAAATTGAATGAAGAAGTGGCTCTGCAACAAACTTTTATTGTTGTTGTTGTTGTTGTTGTTGTTGCTGAAACAAAATAGACTAATCCAACTCTATTTGTCCATCTCAGCACACATGGTCTTGCGCTTTACTCGCCGCAGGTAGCGTAGTCAAATTGTCCCAACTAGTCTGGACTGGGGCCCTAACAAATGGCCTGGCATTGGTACGCCCGCCTGGTCATCATGCCATGAAATCGGAAGCGTGCGGCTATTGCCTATTCAACAACGTCGCTGTTGCCGCCGCGCATCTGCTGACGACGTCGAGATGTGACCGAGTCGAACGTATTTTAATATTGGATTGGGATGTACATCATGGCCAAGGAACGCAATACGCTTTTTACGAAGACCGTCGGTGAGATTGCATTTTAGCGGATGGGAGGGTACGGCGCTCAATTCAAACTTGCTTTGAGAGGGCAACAACAGGATAACAATGAGGAGGCAACAAAATGATTTCAACATTTTGCCAACATTTTTGTTTGATCCCCCATAAAACATGTATTTCCCGAATAGTTCTTAGTCAAGTTTACTGTGATCTACCCCCCCCCCAAACCTTTCTGTTGCCATTATCAATTGTCCATTCCAAAACCGTTCTGGTTGATTTTTCGGGTAGTAAACGTAGAATTTGACCAAGTAATTTTCTTCGTCTAATTGTAGTGATGTTATATAGTGAACGAGAGTCAGTTCTTCTCGTGATCTCATTATTTTAAATGTGATTGCACCAGGTAATCTTTAAAATACTTCTAAGACACTGGTCATGAAAAACATCCACCATCTTATCAATCTTGTCTGTTCGCTTTCACGTTTTACTCCCATATATTGCCATAGGAATGATTATTGATGCGTACAAACGAAGTTTTGTCTTTAGGCGAATGGAAGAACATGACCATATTGATTTGAGTCTATTGAAAACTGACATTGCCTTTCCAAGTCTGGCTTTAACATCAATTTCGGTTTGTCCGTCTTTACCAATGATGCTTCCCAAATATGTAAAGGAATCAACAGTATCAATATTTTGTTCACTAATTTTGATGGGCAAATCATTGTTTGACTTAGTGCACAACACTTTTATTTTTGAACAATTAACCCGTAAGCCAACTGATATTACTGAGACGTGTTGTCATATTTTGCATCATTTCTGGAGTTTCACTGAGTAGACCAGTATCATCTGCAAAATCTAAATCTGTTAATTTACCGAGAGTCAGTTCTTCTCGTGATCTCATTATTTGAAATGTGATTGCGCCAGATAATCTTTAAAATACTTCTAAGACGCCGACGATAAAAAACATTTACCATTTTATCAATTTTGTCTGTTCGCTTCCATGTTTTACTCCCATGTATTGCCATACAAATTAGTGATAATATTCATAATAAAGTTGACTGATGGTATGCCAACATGATTAACTTAAACTGTGTTTAGAGATGAATTGTTGACGAGGTAGTTGGTGGTTGCTATGGCACCAAATTGAATGTAATTGCGGAAAAGGTGGTATTCAACAGCAGTGGGGATATTGTAGCGAAGCCAAACGAAGACCCGCAATCGGTCGGTTGAACGCTTGCCAACTATAGAGATAAATATTCTAACAGTGTTTATGTAAATGTAACTGGATAGGGATGGTCTGGTGGTACTAGTCCCGAGTTAAAGTTCCGCTGCTGGCACTCAATGTGGCCCTCGTTTGGCGTCGCTACAACGTCGATTTATTGGATCGAGTCGAGAGCTACATCACGCCACTAGTTCAAGTAATAATCATTCATTTTGGTTGGTGATTACATAATCATCTCTTCATTATTGCCCATATTTATACGACATAGAAACGATTGAGTTTGATGACTTGATAGGTATAACAAACGTAGAAAAATGACAAAGTTTCTTGGTTGATAGATGGCATTCTTGTGACGTCGCCACTGTTTGCAAAGATTGACGAGGCTGCCTGATTTTTTGTCAGGGTTATCTCCCTTAGTCCAAGGGCTACATATGGTATACGTAGACCTTAAGATGCCTTTCAAGTATCCTGGATGTATGCTTGAATTTACCCGCTAAAGCCGGGAACCCAGTTATACCGCTGTGTATTCGGTCCCTGATGTTATTAGTCTAGATGCCTGGGGCACCTAGTCCAGGATGCAGTACGTGGAGGGGGTACGGTCAGGAAAAGTGAGGCTTTATAAACGTTACCGAAAATCTTCATGATTATTAGCATTTATCAAGCAGCAGCAATAATAATAATAATAATAGTAACAATAAATAAATTTACGCCTCGTCAAAGGCATCATTTACTGAATGCATGTTTTTTTGTGTGAAAAAACAACAGTGTGGAAAGCAAATAAAATAAAATGTTGATATTGAATGCTTTTTGTTTTGGCCAGAGTCATGTACATTTCCATTCATCGTTTTGAACAACAGTCATTTTGGCCCAATCTGCGCGAATCCAATTTCGATTTTGTTGGCGAAGGAAAGGCCAAAGGTTTCAATATC
>JAKXYG010001316.1:60000-77500 GCA_025895645.1 Cardicola forsteri | reverse complement strand
TTTGTCTTTTTTGTATTTCATTGTTGAGTACAAAGATGGACTGATCTGGTGATACAGTGCTGGATTCGAACTTGGGTGGACATAGGTTCGATAGTGATAATAGTAATGACCATAATAATAATAGAAGAAGAAATAATAAAAGTAATAATAATAATATTAATAAGAGAAGTAATAATAGTAATAATAGAAGTAATAATAATAATAATTAAACAATAACAACAGTAATAATAATAATAATAACAGTAATAAAACTAATAATAATAATAATTGTGCCGGAGTGGTCTAGCGGTACAGCGCTCGAATTCAGACCTCGGTGGACATGGGGGTTCGAATCCCACTATCGGCACTAAAATGCGGGCCCACGTTTGGCTTTGCGCAAATGTCCACTGTTGAAAGATGTTTCTCGTAAAACATTCAAAGTAATAAACATTAAAATGTAACAATAATAATAATAGTAATAATAATAATGGTACTAATAGCAATAATAATATTGATAAAAGTAATAGTAATTATCTTAATAGTACAAATAATAATGATAATAATAGTTGAATTAATAGTAATAATAATAGTAGAAGTAATAATAATAATACAAATAATAATAAAAGCAATAATAACAGTGATAATAATAGTAATAGCAGTAATAATAATAATAATAAAATAATGATTAGTTTTTATTGTATGAAAACATTATTTAATAGATGCACGTTTGTAAGTATTAAAAATTAAAGATATATTGTTTGTTTAAGATTGTTTCGTAATTTTTCCGATAAGTAACTCCACTAACTACAAAAAAATGAACTGTTTTCCTACATTGTTTTATACAAATTTCATTGTATTTTGTTTATATTTTGTCGTTTTTGAGGGAGGATATTGTGTAGAAAGTTTGGCCGAGTCTGTTGTGTACGTATTGAAAGCTTTGCTCGGTGATTCTTTGAACCAGTTGAACTTAACAACGCCACCGTCTTGCAGGTGAGTAATTTTGACTAATTTATTTCTAACTACTTACATAAATGTAAGTAGTTTAAGATGTTTTCCTTTATTTGTTGTGTAATAAATATTTTGTAGTGTAATCAATACAATCAACAATTGCATTTGCGTATTGGGTTTATATTGGAAATCACTGAATGTGCTGTCCGTTGCCAAACCTATCCAATGTCCAAATATGTCACACGTGTCTAATGTTTCATGGTATGCGTCTTGAATTTTTAAACAAATAGTTCTTTCTAAAGAAATCTATTATTTTGTTTTTCATATTCAATATTATTAAAGTGATGTATTCACAATATGCTTGAAATGGACTTATAATCATTTTTATATATCCCGTGTCAAGTTCGATCGTGTAAACAGGGATGTTTGAAACTTAAAGTTAGCCTCAATAAAGACATAAATAATTTGGCTGCTATTGCTTGCGTTATTCAGTAAGTGGACATTTTAGTGAAATTTGCAATAACTGCCAGCGGTGGACGAACAAAGAGCAAATATTTCTGACTGTGTTTCCTCCTCCATGGGGGTGCGCATCCTGGACTAACAACGAGACTGAGGGTAATAACCGTGACGAAAAATCAGGCAGTCTTGTCACAAGGATGTCGTCTGCTAGCCAAAAAAATTTGTTGTTCTTTTACGTTGTATTCCAATTCCTGTTGCAATAATCTAGGCTAACTTTTCATGACGCTAAAAATCCATTTCCTTTGTCCATGATTGTGAGTCTTGCGAGTGCGGAAAAGTCGAAATTAGTACAGAATTGTCGCAGACGATTGACACACTTGCCATGTTTGCTTTGACTTGTTTAACAGTTTTTCTTTTTGTATTTATTCGTGTGTTTATTGAACAGGAACGAAGTTAAACAAGTCACGTGGCCTGATCTCGGTCCCCAACTACCCCGACTGTTGACAAACAGAATAAAACAGTTGTTGAATCACTACTTTCCAGCACCTTCTAAGCAATTGGCTGATCCACGCGGACTGCTCTTGTTGCCTCAAGAAGTAATTGACTGCAAACGCCAGTCAATGGTGGATACTACAACGATGAAAGAGTAGGTGGCTTTGGAGGCTGAGTGGTATAGCGCTAAAATGTTCACTGCTGAAAGATGTTTCTCGTCAAAAAAATAAAATGAACATTAATGAAGATTTTCAGTCAGAAAACCGCTTCCTTGTGATGACTCCGGTTGACAGATCCACAAACCTAGCTGACTACATATGATAAATGGATATCTTGAGATACCTTTTGGACATCTTATGTGTATGCTAATACACATTCACTGGACGGGAATTAAGTGAATATCCAGTTATACCGCTGTACATTCTGTTTCTGCTGTTTACATGCTCATAGGCACTTAGTTCAAGTTGAAGAAGAGCCAGGTATATCGCCATTATTAGTAGGAAAATATTACTACCGTAGTGGTAACGTTGCTAGGGCGTTAGATTAAAAACCGTCACTGTTCCATTAAAAATGGATTTCCATATAGAGATTTTCTAAATGTCCAATGGCAGAAGAATATATTTTTTGTGACCAATAATTGTAAATATGCAAATTATTTTTGATTTTTTTTGTGATAATTTGCGCCACTGTTTATTACACAATTTTGCACAATCGATGTTGTAGCTATTTTCTCGGTACGTGTAAAGACAAATTTCAACTGTGTTTCTATTGCGGCCAATTGGAGGAAAATAAGGTAAGCAATTGCTATGTTGGTTAATTCGAAAATGCAACTTGATAACCTGTTGTTATTCATTCATTTTGGTTGATGACACAGTCACCTCTTCGTTATTTTCCCATATTGAAACAGCATATGAAATGATCCATTTCGCTGACGTGTTAAGCGTAGCATGCGTAGAAAAATAACGAAGTTTCTCGACTGGCAGACGACATTCTTGTGACGTCGCCACTGTTCACAAAAATTGACAAGGCCACTTGATTTTTGTAAGGGTTATTTCCTTTAGCCCAACGGCTACATGGGGTACACGTATAGCTTAAGAAACCTTTTAAGTACTCTGGGAGGCCCAGTTATGTCGTTGTGCACTCGGTTCCTGCTGTTATTAGTTTGGATACCGATTGGTACCTAATCGACGATGCAGTACGTGGAGGACGAACAGTCAGGAATATCATCATTACTGGAAATTGAAACTTTATAATAATTAGTCAGGATCCTCGTGGATCATTAGCATCCCAGACGATTGTTTGCAATGTCGTAAGAATATAGAAATAATGAAAAGTCATTAACCCATTTTTATTTGTAACATTTGGTACAATTAATTTTTAATTATTATTTCAATTAAGCAACACGTCAAATTTCACAATTCATTCAATAACAAAAAAAATATCAATAATCAAGCATTTTTTTCCTACATATTTACAATATCAATAAATTGGGTTAATTAAAGATTGTCTATGTTTGTATGCGTGTGTGTGTGTGTGAATTCTCGCTGTCTCATTATCAGCTAATTTTGACCGTCTTTACCACATGTTTGTCCCAACTGCATGATGAAAAATGGGGGCTATTTTCAACTGCAACTATTTTCAGGGCCTGCAAATGTTACATTTCATCATTATTTTTCAAATCGTGAAATTGTATTCGACACAGGTGATATGAAAACAAAAACGTCCACATTTAATGAATGCCTGTCCAACAATTTATTTATTTTGTTTTTACTAATTTTTTTGCCGTTTTTGTAAATATCAATTAATTTTTTTTTACTGATTGCTACTTGTGAGTAGTATGAATGGATATTGTATAAATTTTATTCTGACATTGACAAAGTAATTGGAAAAACAACCGCTTTCTATTGTATCCATTGAATCCAACTGAATGAACTCTACTGTAACCGATTTTGAATCCAGTTGAGAAAGAATAATTAGAGTAACTTCGTGTCTGCAAAACTTGATACAAAAACAACTAGAGGTTACCATTTCAACAAAAAAGTGAAAACATGATTTTTATGGCAGGGTTGAAAAAAATCCGGAAGGATAGTCAAATTTCTATTATGCGACTTTTTCGATTTTAATTCCCATTGACAATGTACACACTTTTGCAAAGTATTTACATGGATGAATGAATCGAATGTTCAGCAATGAAAGTGTAACTGGCATGGGAATAAGATTACTAAGGTGAAGCAGAATTGGATTATGCTCGGGTAAGATGCGTGGGCTTGAATTATTATAGTTATTATTAATAATAATAATTGGATGTTCAAGGTCATCCAGGTGGTTATGCTGTCTTGGAGATTGGCGACTGTTTGAATCAGATTAGGTTTACTGTGTATGGGAGGGGGGTGTCTTTTTGGAATGTTAATGACTGCCGAGGATTTGAGCAATGCTTATAAAGTATCAATTTTTAGTGAAGATAATATTCTTGATTGTTCCTCATTTACGGGGTTCATCCTAAACTAGATGCTTCTAGGCATCTGGACTAATAACAGCACGGATTGAATGCACAGCGGTACAACTGGACTTCCACTTTGATGGGTGGGTACAATCATAGACCCAGGGTACTTAAAAAATATCACAGGGTATATGTGTAACGTATGTAGCCTTTGAGCTAAGGGGGATAACATTGACAAAAACTCGGGCGGTCTTGCCAATCTTTGCAAACAGTGGCGACGTCACAAGGATGTCGTCTATCAGCCACGAAACTTGTTTATTTTTCTACGTTTGTTATGCTTATCGTGTCATCGAAATCGCTCGTTTGATGTACTGTATTAATATGGAAACAATGAAACTGTTTTGTCTTGAATTCGATTGGCTACGGAAATGAAATTTCTAAGGCGAAGCAGAGACTGTGGCATATTTTGGATTGAGCTTGATCAAGATCGCGTAGCATCCCAATCTCCTTCCACTGTTCCAAAACAGCCTGAAGATTGTCCCGAACTGCATTCATCCAAGTACAATCTAGATCAATGTAATAGAATGCATTGGATAAATGAATCAAATATTCAACAACGAAAGTAATGTGCAATTGGTATTGACATGAAACAACTTTTGCGACAGCCTAATTATTATGTGCAGGGTGGGTCACGTGGAGGTAACAATTAGGAATGGTATCGTTGTTGGAAATTGACACTTCATGTGAGCATTAGTTAAATCCCCAGGATTATTAGTATCCCTTGGAAAAATGAGTCAATTACCTGTTTATTCGTGTCAATGCAAGTCCAATTTCAAATAGAATACTTTTCAAGCTGTTTGTGTTGGTTTCAGCAGGAGTCTAAGACAAGTCAAGTCGAACTGCACATAATCAGATGTGTAATAATAATAATAATTATTATTATTATTATTATTATTATTATTATCATCATAGAGACTGGAGGTAATATAAAATACAAATGTTTTTAGGGCTGTGGGATTATAAACATTCCATCTTCTACTTTTATTCTTATTATTGTTATTGTTACTTTATTATCGTCAAAATTTGTATCTTTCAATTCGATAATTATCATTTTGTAACCTGTCAGCTGTTTGACAGGTATTGTTAAGGCCTTGCACGAATAAGTAGAAAAATAACTCAAGGTATCTTGTTTAAAAACAGATCTACTCCCTTTCAAATACAATTGAATACAACTCCCTTTTATATTTCACTCCACAATCACACATACAGATCCGCCCCAGTTCTACTACACTCCCTCAAATTGCAAATTGTTTATAATGAAACAAAAAAAACGTACTAGTTAGTCCATTATATGAATGACATGTATAAGAAGAAAATGACCAAAATTACAAATTGCAATTTGTGGGCGTCACTATACGAGTGTAGACTTTTTTTATTGGAAAAAAAAGCTTTTTTCTATTCAAACTTGTTGATATACACTATTCTATCCATCTATTGACTAAAATTACTAGAAACTTGTCACTGTGTAAATTAATCATCGACCAATTTTCAATAGTAATAATACTTTCTTTTTCCCTTTTTATTGTAAAAAAAAAGCGAAACAGTAGTAGTCACTTGAGAATTATCTATTCAGTTCAGTATACCAATTGATCGTTGTTGACAAGCGTTCTAATATAAAAAAAACAATAAACAAGTTAACGTTATATATATATTTGTCATATATATGATTCATACATCCTGATATGCATTGCACTTTAGACTAGTATAGATTGACTAATATCATTTTTGCCCAGCGTGTAACAATAACAGTTTGTATTTTCCTCAACCAATTTTAGTTGAAAAATATAAGGTGGGGTTTAAGTTGAAATTGAGTGAGAACAGTAAAATTTGGGAGACTGTGTGTAAATTTGGTTGATTGACTTATACTCGTGTGTGTGTGCGTGTGTGTGTGTGTGTGTGTGCGATGCATACGCGTTGATAGACTCTTCCCGTTCTAAGTGGCTCAAAAAAATAGGTAGCAATTGTAGACTTAATTTAAATTTATGTTTGTTTGTTTGTTTTTGAAATGTTCTAGGGGAAAACCTGTTGACACTTGGCAACTCCACTATATAGCTGGGGTGTTCTCAGTCCAGTACATTAGCCATCATTTAGGACTTATTCGTTATTAGTATCAAAACAGTATCAAGCTTGTTTCGTTGTTGACAACGAGACATTTTCACACAATTGTGTTTGTTCGCTAAATTTCAAAACTCACTAGCTCTGAAGATTGTTCCATAGGATTGAACATTGAATGTATGGCTTCAAAGATGTAAATTATAGTCCCAATTTCCTCAATCATATTACTAATATTGTGCTCAAACCTTCCTCCTTTGTCAATCAGAATGCTAATGATCCTGAAGATTTGAATAATGCTTATTAAAGTTACAATTTCTAATTATGGTGATATTCCTGACTGTTCGCCGTCCACGTGGTGCATCCTGGACTAGGTGCCAACAGACATCTAGACAGAATGCACAGCGGTATAACTGGGATACTTAAATGGTATACATATACTATATGTAGCCGATGGGCTAAGGGAAATAACTCTGAAAAAAATCAGGCGGCCTCGACAACCTTTACGAACAGTCACAAGGATGCCGTCGACCAGCCAAGTAACTATGTTATTCGTCTCCATTTGGCACGCTTATCAAGCCATCAACATCGATCGTCTGCTATGTCGTATAAATAATGAAGAGGTGACCCCACATCAACCAGACTTGGGATCGGGATACGGTTGACTTCTATTATTATTAATATTATTGTTATTATTATTATTATTATTATTATTATTATTACTATTATTATTATTATTATTACTATTATTATTATTATTATTATTATTATTATTATTATTATTATTATTATTATTATTATTATTGCTATTATTATTATTATTATTATTATTATTATTATTATTATTATTATTATTATTATTATTATTATTATTATTATTATTATTATTATTATTATTATTATTATTATTATTATTATTATTATTATTATTATTATTATTATTATTATTGTTATTATTATTATTATTATTATTATTATTATTATTATTATTATTATTATTATTATTATTATTGTTATTATTATTATTATTATTATTATTATTATTATTATTATTATTATTATTATTATTATTATTATTATTATTATTATTATTATTATTATTATTATTATTATTATTATTATTATTATTATTATTATTATTATTATTATTATTATTATTATTATTATTATTATTATTATTTACTGTTTGTTTTTGGCAGATTTGTAATGACAAAAACGATGAACACTTGTCGACTGCCGAATGCAATGGAATGGAACTTTTGAATAATACTCATATTGCAATGGCTTACATTTACAATCAAATCTATCTTGGCAAAGTAAGTATTTTGTTATTTGTTTGCTTTAACTCTACCAAGTTGTATGACGTTGACAGTTGAGTATGTTTGTGTGTGTGTGTGTGTTGTGTTTTTATATGTAGTGACCGTTTGTATTGAGAGAAAAAAAATCAAAGTTGTTTTGAAAATGAGAAATTTGAATAATGGTTTACGTGCGGTGTGAATATATATATATATATATATATATATATATATATATATATATATATATATATATATATATTGAAATATACATATATATATATATGGATATATTTTATATAAAACTTATAGAAAGGAATATTTGACATAATACACAATTTTTATACTGTTGAAAGGAATATTTTGAAAAATACATCGAAAAAAAATCAATTATATTTTTATTCAAACTTATCATGTTATTCCATTAATCGACAATTTTTATAACTGCCGTTGAACTCTTGCGGCGTATTAAACGATCGATAAGTCTAACAAACGTGGAAGAATAACGACGTTTCTTGCCTAATTGACGGCATCCTTGTGACAGTGCCGCCTGTTTGTTTGTCAGGGTTATCTCGTTCAGCCCAAGGACTACATGTGATAATTGGATATCTTGAGATACCTTTCAAGCATCTTCGGTGTATGCTTGCATTCACCCGCCGTTATGCACTCGGTCCCTACTTTTATTTGTCAGATTCCTATGGGTACCTAGTCCACAATGCACTATGTGGAGAAGGAACAGTCACGAACATGATCATCATCATTGGAAATTGAGACTTTAATGAGCATTACTCAATTTCTCAGGATCATAAGCATCCCTATAGTAGGAATTGTCTGTAGATGGTTACACAGAAATTACTTGAATCTCAAAGTAGCACATATTTGAAATGGGATGGGAACGATTTTGAGTCTCATTGTCGGCACTAGATGAAGACCCTCATTTGACTTCGCCAAATGCGAGGGCAATGTGGCAACGTGGATGTTCTTTAGATTATTTGCCAGCTGCAACATATCCAAATAGCATGATTCACTTAAAAATGATGATATGATTTTTGGGGGATGTCGACAGTGATCAAAGCGGTGAAATAGAAAATTTGGAGGCAGGGGGGTTCGAGCCCCATCACTGGCACTCTAAATGTAGTCTATAGCTCCTAGTGCTTCGCCAAATGTCCACTTGCTAACATGTTTGCACTTGAAACAGATAAACTGTTATTGAATGCCTTTTTTTAAAAGGCCGTTTTTGAATATTAACATTCGGTCTAACTTTACACCACTTGTAAATTGTGTGTACCTTTTTCTGCACTAAAACTTGACTTTTTATGGCATGAGTGCACTTTTCTATTCAATGTTAATTACCCCAACATATGCGAGTGCAATCTTATTTATGTCTATATATTTTCTATCCAAGTTTTTATTATTATTATTATTTATTGTGTTTTTACTGTTGAAATGCGCTTTCATGTTTGAATTTATTACAAAATCATATTGGCAAACCAATATGATGAACAGGTGTGCACTTTATTATTAATGGTATTCTTAATACTATTTTTGTTATTATTGTTGTTGTTACGGTTATTATTATTATTATTATTATTATTTTATTATTATTATTATTATTATTAGTAGTAGTAGTAGTAGTAGTAATAATATTGGGATTTCTAATTATTACTATTATTATTCATCAACATCATTGGGAATAAACATCCCCCATCGGTTATTATCTTCCAGGGTAGTCCAAATACCAAAAACGTCTGCAACAAACATCAACTTGCAATGTACACTTAATGAACGACACTTGAGGTGTGCTGACATTAAATGTTAATTCTTATTCTTCTTCTCATTATTATTATTATTATTCACATTATCGTATCTTTAATTTTTAAATCCTGTATACATACCACAGTGTGACCGCGTTCTGATGTTAATTCGTCATCGTCCTGACGTGTCTGACATGCTACAACTTATCGTCGGCCATATAGATCCTTCTAAGTGGATTGAGTATCGCCAACGACTGAATCGACCACGTCAGCCGTTGACCAAATCGAATTCCATCGGACGAGATCGACATGCAACCGATAGCACGTCGATGCCAGGAGGATGTGTGCAAACAGATTGGAACATATGCAGCCAATTGGCCGACGCTTGTTTGAGTGAGGTAGAAGACGAACCAATCTAACCATTTTGTAACATAATATAACATAAGTTCATTAATTTCCACTTTGAACAGTTTTTCGAATTCCTATACGAAAAGGTTGTCGGATGCCAATTGAACATGGGCGGGGAGATAAATGAAGTTTTTTGGCTAGAAGACCGCTTCCATGCGACGATACCAGTGTTGACAGGAGTTGACGAGGCGATCTTTCATAAAGTTAACGCCGGTTGACGGATTCACAAACCTAGCCGCCTATATATGGTAAACAGTTACTTGGAGATACTTTTTAAGCATCTTAGGTGTATGCTAGCATTAAACGGGAATCCAGTGATAGTGCAGCTATACCGCTGTGTACTCGGCTCCTGTTGCTATTCGTCTAGATGCCTGTTGGCACCTAATCGGATGTATTACATGGAGGACGAACGATCAGGAATATTACCATCATTGGAAATTGAAACTTTACGTGGCAGTAGTCAAATTTTCAGGATCATTAACATTCCTCTTAGCAGTTCCAAGCCTGGATACAGGATGAGGGTTTGAGGAGTGGGCGGTTAGCGACTGGTCTCTGTTGAAAGCGCTCTGTTTCACAAAAAAATTGTAACGCAGTGTCCAAATTGAAAAACACATAGTATTTGGTTCTAGAAAATGAGTACGTTTCTTTTAACATTTACAGATCTTTATTTAAAATATAAAGGGATGCTAATGATCCTGAGGATTTAATTAATGCTTATAAAATCTCAATTTTCAATAGTGAGTAATATTCCTGACTAATGCGTCCTTCACGTGGTGCATCCTGAACTATGTGCTTCTAGACATCTAGACTAGTAGCAGCAGGGTCGAAGTGCACAGCGGTATAACTGGGCTTCCGCTACGGCGGGTGGGTGCGAACATACACCCAGGATACTTAAAAGGTATCTAAAGGTATACGTATATTATGTAGCCCTCGGGGCTACGGGAGATAACCCTTACAAAATATCAAGCGGCCTCGTCAATCTTTGCGAACAGTGGCGACGTCACAAGGATGCCGTCTACCAGCCAAGAAACTTTGTTATTCTTCAATGTTGGTGTTACGCTTATTAAGCCATCGAAATCGATCGTTTATATGTCGTATAAATATGGGAAATAATGAAAAGGTGATCATGTGATCACCAACCAAGATGAATTTAAAATATAATAACAACGTGAACAATTTATCTATCTGCCGTTAAAATATGTCAATATGATCTAAGCTTACCGCTCGAAAAATCAACAAGGTTGTTTATGTTTAAATAAGAATCAGTGTCCCAATTTAAAAACGCATACAATTTGGTTCTTGAAAATGAGTACTTTTTATTTTGCATTTAAGGATTATTGCTTAAAACACAATAACAACAAAATCAATCTATTTATTTAAGTACATTTAAAATATGTAAATAAACATTCAATAATAAATATAAATATAGAGAATGTATTGGAAATACTTGAATCTTTTTAAGAATTCTTTTATTTTATGTTTATTACTTTGAATGTTTTGACGAGAAACGCATCTTTTAGCGGTGGACATTTTAGCGAAGCCGAACGTGGGCCCGCATTTTAGTGGGCCGATGGTGGGATTCGAACCTCCATGCCCACCGAGGTCCAAATCGAGCGCTGTACTGTCGGTGGTTTAATTTTGTGCAGTATCCACAAATGACTTTAAGTATTTTTTTAAACCAAGTTTGGTAAAGCGCAATGCGCAACACTGGGTAGGAAGCATGGGTTCGCGTCCCAATGCCAACACTTAATGTGAGTCCTCATTCGGCTTTGTTCGATATCCACTTGATAGAAAAATGATTTCCATACCAACATTCAAGCTGTAACAAGAGAAACAAATAAAATGTATTATTGCTTTAAGAACTCCGCCTAGACATAATTAGAAATGAACCAATCTAGCCAGTCCCAAGCCTGGACAAATGAGGACGGTTTGAGCTCAAGGTTAGCAACCTGGCATTTATAAAAAAATTTATATTGCTATGGAAAACAGATAGGAGGACGTCATTTCGGCAAACAGCGGCAAAGAACTGATAGCACGACAAAGATGAAAGAATGTTCAATGTTTGTTAGACGAAGAAAATTGCTCAATCAAATTATACGTTTTAAAACCTGTATAGCACGGTTCAATTATTATTAATATTATTATTATTATTATTATTATTATTATTATTATTATTATTATTATTATTATTATTATTATTATTATTATTACTATTATTATTAATATTATTATTATTGCTATAATAATTATTATTACTATTATTATTACTATTATTATTACTACTATTATTATTATTACTATTATTATTATTACTATTATTATTACTATTACTATTATTATTATTATTATTACTATTATTATTACTATTATTATTATTACTATTACTATTATTACTATTACTTTTATTATTACTATTACTATTATTATTATTATTATTATTACTATTATTATTACTATTATTAAATGAAAGCTGAAAGGATTTTCAATGTTTGTTAGACGAAGAAAATTAATGAATCAAATTTTACATCTACCATTTAAAAGATCAGAAGAAACGGTTTTGGAATGAGCAATTGATTATAGATTATAGTGGATCACAAAAAAGTTGACTATGAACCAATTGAGGGAAGATCTAAATGTCTCGATGGATGATTAAACAAAAATGTTGGCAAAATGTTCGTTGTAAATTAACGGACTTTGTTGTTGTTGGTTCTTGTTGTTACTGTTATCCCATCTTGCTCCATGCTTATTTTTAAAGCAAAATGGTTGATCTAATTGCCAACATAACTGTCAACATAACAAAACAAGTCATCAAATAAGTATTGCCAAATGTGGCGTATTTAAAAATGCTTCCTATTTCTATCTAGACCGCCGAACGTCGGTTGCCTTGTCGTTTGCTCGTAATCAACCTAACCGATTGTGCCACTCACGATGAGTTCCGTGCAATTGCATTGCCCAACGAAACAGCACCCGAATTTGAGTGAGCTGATCATGTGATTATTATTGATTTTTTTATTATTTCTATTATACGCCCCCAATAATTGTCAGATTTATTGAATCCAATCAGGAGAATTGTACAGCTATTTCATCCCTATTTGGAATCATTAGCAGTGTATGCTTTTCAAGTGTTACACACAAACTCGAACCCTTGACCATTGTACTACGGGTAGTTGAAACAGACTCGTGTAATATTTATAGTAAACCTGATCAACGCTAATTGGCCAGTGTCCTTAAATGATGCGCGTTACTACCGCTATCAAGCAACAAAACAATCCCTTCCGACAGGTCCTCGCATACCGTGCAGCTTTAAAAACCTGTATAGCACGGTTCATTATTATTATTATTATTATTATTATTATTATTATTATTATTATTATTATTATTATTACTATTATTATTACTATTATTATTATTATTATTACCATTATTATTATTATTACTATTATTATTATTATTACTATTATTATTATTATTACTATTATTATTATTATTACTATTATTATTATTATTACTATTATTATTATTATTACTATTATTATTATTATTATTATTATTGTTGTTGTTGTTGTTGTTGTTGTTGTTGTTGTTGTTGTTGTTGTTGTTGTTGTTGTTTCTTTTACCATCTTCAATCGTCCATTCCAAAACCGTTTTTGCTAGTCTTTCGAAGAGTAAACGTAGCATTTGACCAAATAATTTTATTTGTTTAATTGCCATATGATGCCATATGTGAACGAGAGTCAATTCTTTTCATAATTGTGTGTGTTTGCACTATGTAATCTTTAAAATACTTCTAAGACACCTGTGATGAAAAACATCCACCATTTTATCAATATTGTCTGTTCGCTTTCACGTTTTACTCCCATATATTGCCATAGGAATGATGATTGATGCGTACAAACGAAGTTTTGTATTCGTATTGATTTGAGTCTATGGAAGACTGACATTGCCTTTCAAGTCTGGCTTTGACATCCAAAGCTGAAAATGTTCAGCAAGACCCAATGATGGTGGTGTAGCGGTATAGCGTTCGAATTTGGACTTCGGTGAACATCGGGGTTCGAATCCGACCAGCGGTCCACTAAAATGCGCGCCCACGTTCGGCTTCGCTAAAATGCCCACTGCTGAAAAATGCGTTTCTCGTGCAAACATTCAAAGTAGCAAACATAAAATAATAAATAATAATAATAATAATAACATAAGTTGGTAACAGAACCACCTCTTTATTAATTCCAAGTTTGAATAGTTTCTCAAATTCCTATACGAAAAGGTTGTCGAATGTGAAATGAACTTGAAGAGATAAATAAAATTTTTGGCTAGAAAACCGTTTCCTTGTGACGATACCGGTGTTCATAGGAATTGATGAGGCGATGTTTTTTAGGGTTGACGCTGTTTGACAAATCCCATCTGACTACATATTGTAAATAGATACCTTGAGACACATTTTAAGCATCCAGTATGTATGCTAGCACCTATTCACTGAAAGCTCAGTTATATTGCTATACACTCGATCTCTTCTGTTGTCACCTAGTCCAGGATGCACCATGTGGAGGACGAACAGTCAGGATTAGGATTGGAACTTGATGCCTTATGAGCATTGCTCAAATCCTCAGGATCATTAACATCCCTACCGAAGTAGATTCCTAATTGCTAGTCCAACGCCCTAGGATAATTCTGTCACATCGGTAGTTGATTGAGGTTTGTGATAAATTGCCCACGGGGCATATCGATTTATTTTAAAATAATCAATTAGTTTATTAGAACTGCGTTGATGACATGGTCAAACAACCAAACCATCATCATCATCAGTTTGTTTGGGACTTCCTTGATTGTCCACCTGTCAAACGGTAGATGATAAAACCAACCCCAAGGGAAAATGTTGCGAAAGAAGGAGCCAATAAGAGTCAGATCGCCTGTTGTGTAAGTGTGTGATTACTCGTAAGTTGGGATGGAAAAGTTTCAAAATGTGTGACCAAGTTTGCACGATGACGCAATACAAATCGGTATAGTGCTATGTAAATATTGATTTTTCCACCTTATATACATTCTCAAGGTCAAACAATACTCTTTTGATAGAAGAATGCACCAACGTGATTCGCATTCACTCACGGAGGCTGACCAATAAGATTTTTTAAAATTCTTTTCCCCTTGGTTAGTTTCATCATTTACCTGTCAAACACCCTCAAAATAAATAAATACTTCACGCACACACACACGTACAAGTTCACAAACAAAAATCAACCAACATTCATATGCAAATGAGCTAATAAGAAATGATTTGCCATTGTTGTCTTTTCGACAAGTTGGCTTTCGTATTTGCTAAAGCAGATGCAATACTGGGTCAGTGAGCCATAAATTATTATGGTCTATCTTGGTTTAAAACAGAAGTTATGTCTTTGTATGAATACGATGATGTTTTGTGTGTGTGTGTGTGTGTGTGTGTGTGTGTGTATGTGTGTCGGCTAGGCCCAACCGAGAATTATGGATAAATAGTTGGAGACAGCACACACAGTATTAGTCTTTATTGGGTAGATGATAAAACCAACCAAGGGAAAAGAATTTAAAAAAATCTTATTGGTCAGCCTCCGTGAGTTGAGTGCGAATCACGTTGGTGCATTCTTCTATCAAAAGGGGATTGTTTGACCTTGAAAATGTATGTAAGGTGGAAAAATCAATATTTACATAGCACTATACCGATTTGCATTGCGTCGTCGTGCAAATTTGGTCACACTTTTTGAAACTTTTCCATCCCTAAATTACGAATGATTACACACTCACAACAGGTTATCTAACTCTTATTGGTTCCTTTTTTTGCAACGTTTTCCCTTGGGGTTGGTTTTATCATCTACCTCGTTCGATCTGTAGTCCAGTGATAGAGCGCTGGACTCGAACTTGGTTTGAGTATCGCCACTGGCATCGTTCGGCTTCTTGTTTGAAAAGGCGTTTCCCGCAAGCTGTAAAAATCAAATAAAAATGCAAAAAATCCCATGAAATGTTGTGTGTGTATGTGTGTGTTGGTAGTGATCAGTTGTTAATGTTTGACCTATTTCAACTTTGGACACACGTATTGTTGCTGAGTTGATTTTTAACTGTGTACTTTTCGACTCTATATAAGGGTCAATTGCACATGACCCTGGTATGTAATGTGAAGAATAATCTATGTGAATTCAAATAGGTCCCTTCGACATTGTCATTGTACTTTTAAATGTTGGCGTCAAAGATGGTGCAAGTGAAAGATTGAGCTCCAATGCTCAATCTTGTCACCCGAATCATATTTTCTTCGTCTTATTGCTTTAATTTGTTTGGATGCTAATAATGCTGAAGATTTGAGTATTACTTACGTAAAGTCTCAAGTTCCAATGATGGTGCTATTCCTAAACTGTTCCTCGTCCACGTGGTGCATCCTGGACTAGGTGCCAACAGGCATCTAGACTAATAACAGCAAGGACAGATTGCACACAAGTATAACTCGGCTTTCACTAGATTCCTGTTTAGTAAATGGATGCTAGCATCCACCCAAGATGCCTAAAAGGTAATTCAAAGTAATTATTTACCATATGTAGCCGGTTAAGCATATGAATCGATCGATTATTTACTATTTAGATTGTCAGCAGTACAAATTTTGTTTTGTACTTTATTCAAACTATCGACTCCGACGTTGAAGAAGTTTATTCGCTGATAAACGGCATCCTTGTGACATCGCCACTATTCGCAAAGTTTGACGAGGCTACCTGATTTTTTTGTTAGGGCTATCTACATATACCTCAAGATACCTTATAAGTATCCTGGGTGTATGCTTACATCTACCCGCCGAAGTGGAATTACAGTTATACCGCTGTGCATTCGGTCCCTTCTGTTATTAATCTAGATGCCTATGGGCACATAGCTCAGGATGCACCACGTGAAGGATGAATAGTCAGGAATATTACCATCATTGGAAATTGAGATTTTATAAGCATTACTCAAATCCTCAGGATCATTAGCATCCCTTATATTTTAAATAAAGATCTGTAAATGTTAAAAGAAACGTACTCATTTTCTAGAACCAAATACTATGTGTTTTTCAATTTGGACACTGCGTTACAATTTTTGTGAAACAGAGCGCTTTCAACAGAGACCCAGTCGCTAACCGCCCACTCAAACCCTCATCCTGTATCCAGGCTTGGAACTGCAAAGAGGAATGTTAATGATCCTGAGAAAATTTGACTAATGCTTACGTAAAGTCTCCAATTTTTCCAATAATGGTAATATTCCTGACTGTTCGTCCTCCATGTGATACATCCTGGATTAGGCGCCAACAGGCATCTAGACGAATAGCAACAGGAGCCGAGTACACAGCGGTATAGCTGCGCTATCACTGGATTTCCGTTTAGTGCTAGCATACACCTAAGATGCTTAAAAGTATCTCCAAGTAACTGTTTACCATATATAGGCGGCTAGGTTTGTGAATCCGTCAACCGGCGTTAACTATATGAAAGATCGCCTCGTCAACTCCTGTCAACACTGGTATTGTCGCATGGAAGCGGTCTTCTAGCCAAAAAACTTCATTTATCTCCCCGCCCATGTTCAATTGGCATCCGACAACCTTTTCGTATAGGAATTCGAAAAACTGTTCAAAGTGG
>JAKXYG010001316.1:0-55000 GCA_025895645.1 Cardicola forsteri | reverse complement strand
AAAGCATGTTTCTCGTGAAGTGGCGACAATCGACTAAAGTGGAATGAAATAAATAATAATAAGTAATTTACATAGATACATAGGTAGCTATCTAATAACTACTATTTATGTAACTTTGGTGTTATTTATAATTGTCAATGAATTTCCATGTATTCTTACTGACATACACAAACAGTCAACAATTAGTGTATATTTTTTTATACCATGTGTCCTATTACGTTGTTTAGATCAAATAACAACTAAAAGCAAGCATGATCATTATTCATTTCATTCTAACACACACACAAATACAAGTGAACATTTTTACTTAATTTTAAAGACAATTTGAATTTAAACATTCATTTTTAATTTTAAAAAGTTTTAACTTTTATTTTTAGACAAATCACTTTCGTTTGTTTGTTTGCAACGATGTGATATTTCCGCTTTCCTAATTTAATGTATAGGCCCCTTAAAATTCAATTTTATTGCTACAACAATTAGGTGAGGGGGGAGTAGAATAAAATAGGCATATTTTGGGTTTTTTTAACGTATACAACACATTAGATAATCAATCATTACGTCAGTTAATAATAATAATAATAATGGGAGTAGTAAATGTCCTAGCGTTGTAAATACATGATTGTTATTAGATAACCAAAATATTCAATTTTTGTGTAACCATGGCAATTGTTTTGATTATGCGATGGATAGGTGGACAGATAAATAATGAAATGTACTCATTGCATTCAATGTCAACTGCCTCATGATTAGCAGTTAAATTAAAAGTAATTATAGAAAATGTTTCTTTTGAGGATTGTAATAATGTTCCATTTTCTATTAAATTGTTACTACCTTGAATGTTTCGACGGGAAACATTTGAGAGAAGTCGACCATGCTACCGGTGGCGGGAATCGAATCCATATTCACGCAGGTTTGAATCGAGCGCTGTACCGCTAGACTTCCTCAGTAATATCCCCGACTGTCACTCACACGTGGCGCATCCTGAACCAGGTACATCTAAGCATCTGGACTGACAAGAAGGAACCAAGCGCATAGTACAACTGGGCTTCCACTTTCATAGATGGGTGCAAGTATACACTCAAGGTACTTAAAAGGTATACCATATGTAGCCTTTGGGTTAAGAGAAATAATCCTGACAAATGATTAGACAGCCTCGTCAATCTTTGCTAACATTGGCGCCGTCACAAAGGTACCGGTTATTGACTAAAAACCGCTTTACCGCTTTTCTACGTTTACCTAAACCATTAAATTCGATGTGTTGACCACAATAGTTGTATAATAATATAATCTTAGTTGTCCAGCATCAAGTGCGGGTCCCCAATTGGCTTCGCTCAAATGCCCACTGCTGAAAGATGGGCGTTTCCCATCAAAACATTTGGAGTAGGAAAAATTAAATAAATAAATTGTTTCGTCTATTGTGTACTACGAAACACTTTATAATAAATGTAATCGCCTTTTTGGTTTATTAAAAAGCAGCGACAATCTATTTTGGTTTGACTAAGGACACTACCCCCAAATCTGGTTGAGAAACAAGGAGGGTTTAAATCCAACCTGATCTTTGCAAACGGCAAGAAAACACGCCCTTTCACTAAACTGCACCTGGTAGGTGAAAGCAGCATGATTCCAATGACGCAGTACGCCATGATCCGAATCGAATTTCCAATTTTCCATATACATAATTCTTAACGTTCAACATTTTGGAAAGGTACCAATTTTGTTGCCCCATTCTGAAATAAATTAATAATAGGTAAAAGAAACATGTCTATTTTTTTACAGGACAGTGGATACTATTCAATTCTTGATCCGCTCAAATGTATGTCAATGGAGGTGCTTTTGGACTACTTAGGTACGTCAATACATATTGATATATATATATATATATTGTTTCATTGTTCATCCATACCCTTAGTTACGTTTTGTGGTGAATACAACTCGCTGGACAGCTTGAATTCAAAATGTAACTGATATTCAAAGTCATTTGACTTAAAAAATAGTTAATGGCTTTAGTAACTTTGGACTTGCCTAGAGGAAAATGGCGGTGTAAAATATCGATCTTTGATTATGATGATGATTAGATGGAGGCGGTACACGTCGATAAGTCACTAGACTCTCACTGTAGCGGGCCAAGATTTGTTACTAATATACAAGAATGACAAACTGTCTTGGCTGGTAAACGGCATCCTTATGATGGCGCCACTGTTTACAACGATTAGCAAGGTTGCCTATTTTAATACCAGGGTTATCACCCTTACTCCAACGCCTACATGTGATATACGTTCAACTTGAGATACCTCTTTAAGAGTACTCTGTGTGTTTGCACCAAATTTGACAAAGTTCATGTGTATCAACGGGTTTTTTAAGGGATTACTTGTTTTACAAATGTTATATTAGTATTGTCAGATTTACTTGAATAATACATTTACTAGGTTTTTAAGTCAACTTTTAGAATCATCTGCATTACTATTGAACACAATCCAAATCCAGTTGATACCAATTATTTTCCAGATAACAAAACTACTCCTGTTTTGAGATGCTAGTGGATTTTACTGTTTGACTGTATGTATGGTCGTGTTTGTAGGTAGTTTCCACTACCGTCGAGCGTAATCCTACTTATCCTGCTCACCTCCATGTGGTGTATCGTAAACTGATGCTAAACCAGAGAATTGTAGTTGATGAGGCGTAGTGTCACCTCTTCATTTGTACGGTACATTGAACGATCGACTTCGGTGGCTCGATAAGCGTAACACAAACGTGTGGAAGAATAACAAAGTTTCTTGGCTGGTAGACGGCATCACTGTCCGCAAAGATTGATGAGTCCGTCTGATTTTTTGTCAGAGTTATCTCCCTTGGCCCAGGACAACATATATCTTAATGTACCTTTTAAGTAGCTTGGGTATATGCTTGCACCCATCCGCCGTAGCGGTAGCCCAGTTATACCGCTGTATATTTGGTTCCTGTTATTAGTCTAGATGCCTATGGACACCTAGTTCAGGATGCACCACGTGGAGGAAGAGCAGTCAGAAAAATCTCAATCATTGGAAATTGAGACCTTCAGGGATTATTAGCAGGAACTGAATAGGCATTCTCACAACTAACCTACTTTAGTGAATGATGCTTAAAAGATATCTTAAGGTACATACATACCTTATACACCGTCAGGCTAACGGACAAAATATCAGGCATCCTTGTTTGCAAACTGTGGTGTCGTCACAAGGATGCCTTCTATCCGCCGAAAAACACCATCGCTTTATTAAGCTTGCAACATTTGGTCGCACATAAAACATCGTTTGTGGTACTTTGTACATACAAGAATAATCATTAGGGATAATCATTGGGATGCTAATGATCCTGAGGATTTGAGTAATGCTTATAGTCTCAATTTCCAATGATGGTGATAATCCTGACTGTTAGTCCTCCACGTGGTGCATCCTGGACTAGGTGCCAACAGGCATCTAGACTAATAACAGCAGGGTCCGAGTGCACAGCGGTATAACTGGGCTTCCGCTACGGTGGGTGGGTGCGAACATACACCCAGGATACTTAAAAGGTATCTAAATGTATACGTATACCATATGTAGCCCTTGGGCTAAGGGAGATAACCCTGACAAAAAATCAGGCGGCCTCGCCAATCTTTGCGAACAGTGGCGACGTCACAAGGATGCCGTCTACCAGCCAAGAAACTTTGTTATTCTTCCACGTTTGTCTACGCTTGTCAAGCCATCGAAATCGATCGTTCTACATGTCGTATAAATATGGGAAATAATGAAGAGGTGACCACGTGATCACCAACCAAAATGAATGAATTAGGGAGCTCTGCCACCAACTGTTATTTTCTAAATGAAGAGTATCACTACCACATTGTGATACTTAATAGTTTTTTTATGACGCTCTAAATGTTTTACATCTTTCAGCAGTGGACCCGCAATGAGTGGGGATCGAATTCCAATGCCCACCCAATTTTGAGTCGAGTGCTCTACCATTAAATGTCCTCTTTTCATCCATTTACAGAATGCCGCCAGATACACAAATTCCAACTCGTTGTAATGAAAACAAATTCATGTTAATAATCATTATCACAAATGATTGGCGTTTTATTATTATTATTATTCTTTTTTAGTTTATCGTTGCTGTTATTGTTGTTGTTAATATAAATTAAAAATTAAACTTTGGTTGAAAATAAATATTTCCACATACACACACACACACACACATAATCATCATTATGATTATTATTATTATTCATCATTCACCTCTCGAGAAAAGATTGATAAAATAAATAATAACCACGTTCATTTTTGGAAAAAAAGCAAAATCATTAAAGAAAAATTAATAAGCATTCAAAACACATCAATATATATATATATAGCATCTCTCATATCATTATAGCACATTTCGGAGGAATCAAGTATAAATAGGATGATGATCATGATTGAATTCACATTAACAATGAATAGGATTAGAAAATGTGTTCATGTATATATATATATATATAGAAAGAGAAAGAGGGAGAGTAAAAACAACTGAGACGCAACTCGAGCGTATCCGACACAAGTTCCAACAGAAGGATTGCATTTTGAGGAATGTACATTCGTGCAATGTTTCATCTAAGTAATCAATCATCCTGAGAATGGATACTATGCGAGTCTTTTGGTCATCTGATATGGCTGTGAATGCGACAATTGATTGACCATTCTGGGTGCAAAGGACTGGGGCGTCGTCTTCAAGTGCCGCTGTTGACTACGATTCAGCAATTGTTGTTGATGATGATGATGATAATGGAGATTGGATCCCAAGGACGGTGGAGGCGGGAATAAAAACACGTTACCTTTGAACTTGGCGTCAGATGATGACGAAGCTAGAGGATGGAAAGGAGGGGGTGTGGGGGGTATGGATTCGTTGGAGGCGTCATGATTTAGGTTGTTTTTTGTGTGACCTTGGGACATGTCCGAAGAAGTGCTTGTGATTGGATGATGGTAGTGATGATGGTGATCATTTGTCTTGTTGAGTTGATCTTCTAATTTTCGAATTTTTGTCTGAAATCGCCGCTTGGCCTTTTCGAATGCACTGATAAGGGCCGAGTTTGCACGTTTCAAGTCGTTGACCAGTTCTTCACTTTGGGCCTGTTGCATTTCGGTACTGTTGCGCAAGCCTTCGAGTGCTTGAAGTAGATTCTTGATGGGGTTAAAAAACGCATTGGGTTATTGATTAATATATACACAATGGGATGCTAATAATTGTGTGAATTTCAGGCAATGCTTATCAAGTTTCAATTTCCAATGATAGTGATAATCCTGACTGTTCATCCTCCATGTGGGGTGCATCTTGAACTAGGTGCATATAGGCATCTAGACTAATGATAGCAGGTATAACCAGGTTTCCATTACGGCAGATGAATGCAAGCATATACCCAGGTTGCTTAAAAGGTATCTTAAGGTATACGTATACCATATGTAGCTGCTGGCTAAGATAGATAACCCTGACGAAAACTCAGGTAGCCTTGTCAATCTTTTCAAGTAGTAGCGCCGTCGCAAGAATGCCATCTACCATCCTAGAAACGTCGTTATTCCTCTCCGCTTGTTACACTTATCAAGCCATTGAAATCGATCATTCAATATGTACAAATATAAAACTATTGAAGAGATGACTATGTTACTAACCACCATGAAGAGAAGTTGGATAATTGCAGAAAAAATGAGTCGACCAATAAAAATCAAGACCAGACAATCACCTTAACTTGACCTTGCAGGAAACCAACTTGATTGGTCGAATCAACTGACGATGGCAAAGTTGGACAAACGCTTTTGTCCAGTCGCTGTTGATCGCCGCCAACGCCCATTGCGTTTAGTTGGGCCTTTAACGCCAGTTCCATCGTCAAGCGGCTATCGACTATCAGGCGATTGGCGGTCAGTTCGCGTTCCAACAGATAGACGCGAATTTTCAAATCGGCCGATTCTTCTTTCGCGCAACACAATTCCTGAGAAAAATAATTTGGATTTTTCGTTGTCAAGGGAACTGCCATTTTTCGACAATTGCCTCAGCTCTTGGCAAGGCTCAGCACATAGTGGGCTGATGATGGGACTCGAACCAGTGTTTATTCGGTTTTACCGTTGAGATACTTTCGTATTAAACGACCTAACACTACTTATAAAATCCGGGTACTTATTTTTTTTCTAATTTTTACTACTTTGAATGTTTTGACGAGAAACGCGCAACTTTCAGCAGTGGGGACATTTGAACGTGGGACCACATTGAGTAGGCCGGTGGTGGGAATCGAACCCCGATGCCTATCCAATTCCAATTCGAGCAAGTAGACATTTTACGGAACAAAACGGCAGGGGGATGCATATAGTGCTGACAGTGGCACATAAGCCCACCGCCATCTAAGTTTGAGTCCAACAATATTGAACATGATTTCGTGCCGGGGTAGTCCAGCGGTACAACGCTCGAATTCGGACCTCGGTGGGCATCGGGGTTCGAACCCCATCACCGGCACTAAAATGCGTTTGGATTTGCTAAAGTGTCCACTGCTGAAAGATGTTTCTTGTCAAAACATTCAAAGTAGCAAACACATAAATAAAACATTGCTTTTTTATAATTTTAGAAGACAAATTGAAAATTGTGTGTGCTGAGTTTACGAATTTCGGATTTAACATTTCAGAGTATGATGTGGATTTTATTAGGGACTACAGATACTTTGCAAAATAAGTTGCAAATCTGTCTTGTCTATATAATTGTTGTGATAGAATATCTGAAATGATCAATATGGATTTATACTAACTATCATTAAATTGTAAGAAATTTATAAAAAAATCTTAAATTATTTCAGTTGTTATTTTAATAAGATGCTTCAGAGCAATGAAATCATGCTCTAGAATATGCTTTAGAATTGGTAGTGTTTTTTAGTATAACGTACCATTTAATACACGTTTGATTGATTTAAACTGCAAAAGCCTTGTTGTTGAGCACTAACTCGACCTTCGTACATTTGATTATCTACAGCCCGGATTTAAATGTTATTAATGTTGTTTTGGGTTTTTTTAAAGGCTACGTTAACAAGTTGTAAAATAACGTGTTACTCTATAGATAATATAATTTATGTTATAAAAAATCGGGTTTCAAAGGATTTTATTGGTATCTCGATAGTCTCAGATTTAAAACGGCTGGCAGAAGTTATAAATAGAAGTGAATGTTACTTGAATTGTTGATATTACAAGGTTTGTAACTATTTCTTTATATATTAATGTATTTTGGTCAATAAAATTCATTTTTTAACAAATTACACGTGTTTGTTTTTAAGTTTTTATAAACGGAAGCATTATGATTTACTGCTAGAATGAGTGTTGTTGTATATTATAATTACAATGTTTTATTGCAAAATGATATATATATATATATATATATATATATATATATATATATATATATATTGATACAGTTTTATCTACGGTATTTATTAATTAGTGTTAGATATGTCTATGATAAGTAACAAGTGATAAATATTCTTCAATATATCATAACAGGTCAATATAGGATCCAATTTCGTTACCCACTATATATATATATATATATATATATATATATATATATATATATATATATATATATATAGTTATGAATTGTTGACATTAAGTTCCTAATCAAATAAATCAACAGCGTGTCAATAATATAATTTAATGAAACTATAAATGACAATAGGAAAATGAAATCCAATTCAAATTTATTCATATTCATTCACATCCACCTAAAAGAAGACTCAATCTCCAATATCACAAAGATACAACCACATGTCACAGTCGTGTCCTATCGCATACTGTTCAAAACAGAAATAATTTGTAATAAAGTTATACATATATGTATAGCTTTGTAGCACTCTACTAAATGGACTTCGTTTCGTATAGGCTAATGTACATTTGATTATCTACAGCCCGGATTTAAATGTTATTAATGTTGTTTTGGGGATTCCAATAATACCCTACAAAGTTTCCACTTCTTTCTTCTTAACTGCCACCTAGATATTGTACAGCAGAATAATCGGGCTTCAGCTTTGGCAAATAGGTACAAGCATAGACTCGGAATATTTAAATCATATCTTAAGCTATACCATATATAGTTGCTGAGCTAAGAGAGACAACCTTGACAAGAAATCAGGTGACCATGATGCCCAACAGTGGCGCTGTCAATCAACTAAGAAACGTTGTTGTACTTTTACACCAGCGTCGGCCGTTTAATGCACTGTAAACATAAACAAGAGGCGAATACGTTACATAGATGCTGCCCCTCCAGTTTGAGTGGTCCGGACAAGTCATGCAAAGCAAAATTTGCTCATATTCACTTCAATTCAACTATTGATTTGAATATAATAATATTCTACTTTATCAACATCAATATTGTATAGCTATAATAATAATAATAATAAAGAAAAAATGACTCTTTTGTTTGCTACCGCGTCCCGAAACAATGATGATGATGATACATGCATGCATGCATGCATACATCCATTTGCACAACTCAAAACAAATGCTTTTGATGTATGAATATTGTACAATGCTGAAATGGATTCATTAACCATTGGAAGAACATGTTGTGCATTACAGCAAAATCAATTGAATGAGATAAAATACTTCATTAAGTATGATTACTATTGTCATTGTTATTATTATTACTATTACTATTACAATTGTTCTTATTACTATTATTATTATTATTATTATTATTATTATTATTATTAGTAGTAGTAGTAGTAGTAGTAGTAGTAGTAGTATTATTAGTATTATTAATATTATTATTATTATTATTATTACTATTATTATTACTATTATTAGTTATAATATTATTATTAATATTGGGATGCTAAATGATTTGAGTAATGGTTATAAAGTCTCAAACTCCAATGATGGTGATACTCCTAACTGTTATTCCTCCACGTGGTGTATCCTGGACTAGGTGCCTAGGCATTCTAGACTAATAACAGCAGGGACCGAGTCCACAGCGGTACAACTGGTTTTCACTAAACTCCAGTTCAGTGGAATGGGTGCTAGCATACATACTGGATGCTTAAAGGTGTCTCAAGGTAGCCATTTACCATATGTAGCCGGCTAGGCTAAGGGAGTTCACCCTGACAGAAAATCAGGCTGCAAGTCCTTATACCCTGTGTCAATTTTCAATGAAACTTCGTTCACACAAAATACTCAAGATGGAATCAAACGCTACACCCCCAGGGCCGTTGATTTCCTTTGTCCAACTGGGGAAGGACCGAACTTGACGAGATTGCGCGGTAAGGAAAACAAGATTCTACCCTTGTTGACCAATAATGACGAACCTTACTCAAAGTCGCAAAAGCGTGAAAGGTCTCTCTCTAATATATATATATATATATATATATATATATATATATATATATATATATATATATATATATATATATATATAATTCCAAACAAAAATAATAGAAGACGTAAACTGTAAGATGAATTCATAATATATAATTGCTTTACGTGTACAAAGCAAAGCCAAATAAAATCCTACACCCACTTGAGTTCAAATCCAACCTTATACCATCAGACAATTTCAAACAATTTCAAAAACATAAAAATAAAACCAAATCAAACCTGCAACAGAACAGAATTTTCTAAAAATACGGCCAATGGCAATTTTCTCAACGAATTGATTGGAACAGCCTGTTGTTTAAAAAAAATGTTAACAAATAATTTGTAAGTTTTTTGTGACAAACTACCAACAACTATTAGATCCCCAACGCTGCAGGGTACATCCTGAATTAATTGTAATTGTTTTTCAACATGTAGACCTTTCCTACAAAATAGCGAAGGCCCCAGTCTAGTGCTGTACTACTTAAGTAAACGAATGTTGAGAATGACATTTGCAGTCAACATAGGCGGAATCCTGACATTTAGATGTAAAATATCGAAATCTGCTAAAGGCTTTTAATTTTGGTTAACTACTGCACTAAAGAGTACAGAACAGCAAGATTGCTCCGAGTGATTTTTGGCACATACCTCTATCGACTTTCACATTCAACCCTGTCATCTCAATCACACTTTCATTTTTTGCTTTAATCTGGTGTTCTTCTGATGTTGCTTCAACCAACCAGATATGAAATCGTTACATGGACGATAAGTACATTATAATCAGGTTTGTATTGATTATCGTTATTATTGTATATATATATATATATATATATATATATATATATATGATGCACTTGTGATTTAGTTGCGTAATCGTATCTCACTTGTAAGCCTATAAATGGTTCAATGTTTACACTACTATGCAAATTACCTTATTCTGTTAAAATATTCATTTCGTAATTCTTTTATTTTACAGTTTTTAAGGAATAACTACTATTATTTAAAAGAAACATTTTTCGGAAAGTGGGCATTGTAGTGAATCCGAACAAGGGCCCCTTATTTTGGTTGCCCAATGTGA
The DNA here is from genome assembly GCA_025895645.1 of Cardicola forsteri. NCBI lineage: Eukaryota > Metazoa > Platyhelminthes > Trematoda > Strigeidida > Aporocotylidae > Cardicola > Cardicola forsteri. The sequence goes on along the minus strand of JAKXYG010001316.1, from coordinate 44,557 downwards.
AACTCGAACCCACGACAGTTTATGTTCGAGTCCAGCGCAAAGTGTTAGGTGACATTTACAGCCAACGAAGGCGGTGGAGCGGTGACAATTGAAGAAGAAAATTCAAAGTCAAACACCTTTGTCAATATTTTTTCCTTCCGGTCTTGCGTTTTTATTCATTACATCACATAATCAGTACAGACGTAGATGTTGGGGGGAAAGAACGACTGGTGCACATTCACGCGATCTTCACACAAGCGACGCCGCCTACCCAATCGCCCCACTCCCCAATTAGTAATTTTAGCTACGTAGCTTTTTTAAATTCCCAAGTTACTAGAGGGAATCCTGACGTTTGCCGACGTAAATTTGTTTATTTCAAACGCCATTTGGTTTTGAAAATCATCGGGCAACACAAAACTGTTCCATATAACTACATTTTCGGCTTTAAAGAGCGTGCTTGCCAAAGTTTGAGCTTCTACTCTAGATTTCACTCAACCGTGTCATTGGAATCATGCTGCTTTTTTCCGCAGTTTAATGCAATGGTGTCCTCTTGTTGCTTCTTTAGCAATCTGTTTTGCGGAGGTCAGATTGCCCATCTTGCGCTCAAACACGTCCAACATCTACGTCTGTACTGATTATTTCATTTTGGTTGGTGATCACGTGGTCACCTCTTCATTATTTCCCATATTTATACGACATGTACAACGATCGATTTCGATGGCTTGACAAGTGTAGACAAACGTGGAAGAATAACAAAGTTTCTTGGCTGGTAGACGGCATCCTTGTGACGTCGCCACTGTTCGCAAAGATTGGCGAGGCCGCCTGATTTTTTGTCAGGGTTATCTCCTTAGCCCAAAGGCTACATTGATATACGTATACCTTTTAAGTATCCTGGGTGTATGTTCGCACCCACCACTAATGAATATGTTTCATTGCAAAGTCCCTCTCAAGCAGCATTTGGCGTGACAATATCTAAATAAGAGTGTCAGGAAATGCCATTGATTTTAAGAAATTGAATAATGATTGTGATATTTCAGACTGAGCGTATCCTCGACTAGGTGCACACGGCCTAATATCGATAAGTTCGAGTCCAGCGCTCCACCAATTCCATCGACGTGGCAATAATCCAGAGCAGCACATCTGTGCAAGTACACAGTCCAGGATGCACAACGTGGGAAAAGAATCAGGTCATCACCACTATTAAAGATTGAGTCAGGTCATAACTGCAGTTTCAATCCAGTAATGTTCATCAAAATTCAAATTAATTCCGGGATGATAATAATAATAATAATAATAATAATAATAATAATAATAATAATAATAATAGTAATAATAATAATAGTAATAATAGTAATAACAATAATAGTAATAATAGTAATAAAAAATAGTAATAATAGTAATAATAGTACTAATAATAATAATAGTAATAACAATAATAGTAATAATAGTAATAAAAATAATAATAATAGCATTAATAATAATAATAACAATAATAGTAATAATAATAATAATAATAATAATAATAATAATATTAATAACAATAGCAGTAATAACAATAATAATAATAATAATAATAGTAATAATAATAATAATAGTAATAATAATAGTAACAATAATAGTAATAATAATAATAATAATAATAATGTACCAATTAAATAAAAGAAACACATGATTGAATATAAATAAACCAATAATTTTCTGGTTAATTGACCTTTATATAATACATGCCATCTAGTCAGTACCTAGCCTTGACCCTACAAAATATTTTATACCACAAATATACGAATAGATTGACTATGCCCGATCATATAACAAAAACCAATTTGATTGCCATTTTTCTCTCATTTGCCTTCCCAAAGCGAATTAGCATATGATTCACAGGTCACCAATAGTGTATACACACGATCACCCCCAAATAACCGTTATCATCAATCGACACACACGCACCTGTTTTCACACGTGCCAGTAGTATAGTAATAAACACACATACACACAGATGTGTGTGTTGGTTCTACATCTGATCGAGTCAGTCTTAGTAACCGGATATATCTGAAAGACAAATAGTATATATTTTTGTGCGAGATGATACGGTGCAGACAAGCACATTTGGATGAAAGCACACAAAGCATTGATGATGATGATGATAATAATAATAACTATTATTATTATTTTAAAAAGCCATAAATAAACTAGAAATCGATAAAATAGTGTGGAGAGAGGATTAACAATACGTGAAACTTACACATGTTCCGTTTTGGCAAACATGTTTTGTCGGGTGAAGGAGGGAGGGAGGGAGGGACTAAGATGACTAATCACCACCACACAGGGATCTTTTTTATTACATTACATTGGTAAAACAAAAACAAAAGAGGCGCACACAGAATTACTAACATCATCATCAATCATCATTAGAATGCCGGCGGTTCGAAACCGGGGAGGGGGAGCATTTATTTACAAATAAATATGTAATATCGCAGAGCTGGTGTGAATGTTTACAAGTTGAATGACAGTAAACGAGAAATAATAGGAATAAGATCGACAATTAACTGTTTTTTAATGTTTGCTACTTTGAATGTTTTACAAGAAACATCTTTCAGCAGTGGACATTTTAGCGAAGCCGAACGTGGATCCGCATTTTGGTGCCGGTAGTGGGATTCGAACCTATGCCCATCGAAGTCCAAATCGAACGCTGTACCGCTAGACCACTACGGCACTTAAGTCAACTTACAAACGAGAAATAAATTGGCATGCTTGTAATACTGAACAATTGAGTAATGCTTATATCAAGTCTCAATTTCTAATAATGGTAATATACCTGACTGTATCCCGGACTAGATGCATTTATTTTACTTTTATTTTATGTTTACTGCTTTGAATGTTTTACGAGAAACATCTTTCAGCAGTAGACAATTAGCGAAGCCAAACGTGGACCCGCATTTTAGTACCGGTGGTGGGATTCGAACCCATGTCCACCGAGGTCCTAATTCGAGCGCTGTACCGCTAGACCACCCCGGCACAGCATGAACCGAGTGTACAGTGGGCTTCCGCTTCGGTGGGTTCACAAAACTAACAAACGTTGCTGACAATGGGGCAAAAAATTGACGAAACCGCCTGATTTTTTGTCAAGGTTATCTCCCTTAACCCAACAGCTACCTTAAGATACCTTTTTAGGTACCATGAGTGTATGCTTGTATCTATCGTCCGCACCCCCCAAAATCACAAGCCCAATTACATCCCCATGCATTCGATTCATAGTCCGCGTTGCTGTGAAGACACAATGCACCATATGGAAACAGAATTATCACCATTATTGGAAAGTGAACCTCTTTAAGTATTACTCAAATCCCAAGGATCGATAGCATCCCACAATTGTTTATTTTCAGTGGCTGCTTCATTGGGTAATTAACATCACGTGGTATTAGTACACCTTCTCAATGCCATACCTAAAATTGAAGCCATTCTTGTTCCATTTTAAATGCAACACGTAAATGTCACAAATATTCCGAGGTGACGGAGCGCTCAATGCGGAACTGGGTAAGTTCGAGTCCCACCACGGGCACTAAATGCTGATTCTCGTTTGCCTTGACTGAAAGTTTACTTGTTGAAAACTGTTTCCCACAAAGCAATTCAAGGATGCTAATAAACATGATGAATTGAAGAATGCTTTTACAGTTTCAAATTCCAATTGCGGTGATATTCCTAACTTCTTGGACTAAATGCCCACAGGCATCTAGACTAATAACAGCAGGGACTGAGTGCACAGCGGTATAACTGGGTGGCTTCCGCTACGGCGGGTGGGTGTAAGCATACACCCAGGGTAGTCAAAATATACCTTAAGGCATATGTATATCATATGTAGCCCTTGGGCTAAGGGAGATAACCCTGACAAAAAATCAGGCGGCCTCGTCAATCTTTGCGAACAGTGGCGACGTCACAAGAATGCCGTCTACCAGCCAAGAAACTTTATTATTCTTCTACGTTTGTGTTACGCTTATCAAACCATCGAAGTCGATAGTTTTATGTGCTGTACAAACTTAGAATCAATGAAGAAGTAACTATATCGCCAGCCACACACACATACACACATTCAAACAAAAAAGGCAATTAAAATCATCCTCACACGATCAACGCACCTTTGAAGACATCTGACCGACATCGCCAAAAGATGAGTCTATCGGATCGATTTCTGATATAACTTGTTGTTGAGTAGCACTCGTTCCATCGTCCCATCCCATAGGCGTCATGTCAACCAAACACGCATGTAGCCTCTTGTACGTTTGAACCAATTGGTGATGAATGGTGCGCAACTTGCGTTCTTCAACTCGCGACCAACTGGCCGAACCGGACGGGTCCAGATCGAAGACCTTAACTTCGCCCGAGTCCGACGAATCATCGACATCCTCCGAGTCGTCAAACGGAAACATGCGTCGCCAACAGGGCAGCTGATCCAACACGTGACACGATTCGCAAGGACTTGTCATCGACGTACCGTAAATTTGATACATCGCGGTGGGTTGGTGATCTTGGCCGGTCATTATACTCGAGCTGCCTGCTCCCGAGTCAGGAGTTTGCCAACCATTTGCGCTGCCCGTACTTCCACCGCCAGGCATCAACGAATATGAACTGTGATGATTGGGCAGCGTAGCACTCGGTTTGGAAAGGACAGGAGGACGCAAAGGCATTCGGAGTGGAGCTTGAACTGGATAGTCGGGTGGTCCACGACGAACAGAAGTCGAGGCGTACCACGAGTTGGCGTACAAACTCGATAAAGAAGTTGTTGCCGTTGCCAACGAGTGGTGATTGAGTGCCTGATTGTAACAGATGGGCGTGGACAAGATCTTTTCGTAGCCACTTGCGTCACACGAAGGTTCGTACTTGTCCAAAATTGACTGAGCCAAAAGCTCTGCGTGATGTCTGAAAGGCAATAAATCGAAATGGAATAAAATGGATGATTTTATTTTGTTGTTGAAAAATACCAGGGGTTGACAATTAGACCACAAGGTTAACAATTTAACCTTGAGAAAAAGTTATTACCAAAGAACATTATTGCAGTAAAGAAATAGAAGCCTAATTTTGATGATGACAGTATTGAATGTAAGTCAATACAATTATCAATCTCCGATATGCAGGATCTTCAATGCAAAAACTTTGAAAAGGGGCAATCATCCCGATGTTCCATGTTTTTCAAAGCAAACGAATAAAATTTCTTTAATACTGTGTGTCGTCTAGTTTTGATAATAGCGATATGCACAATTTCACATTTCCCCTTGTGATGCAACGGCACGTAATGGCGCCTACGAATTCAAGTATGTCAAAACTATATCATCATATGATTGGAAATATAGTCAACTTTCCATTATTTTTCTATAATTCTACAGCATAACACACAATTGATTAGTATCGGATTATAAGAAGAAAATATTGCACGGGCAACAAAACGCAGCTAAAATTGATAAAGTTTACAGGCTACTAAAAGTCATATTTTGTAACGGTTTATAAAAATTCAATAATAATAATAATAATAATAATAATAATAATGATAATAATAATATAATAATAGTGGCAGTAATATTATTATCAGTACTGCTATAATAATAGTAATAGTAATGGTAGTAGTAGTAGCTTATTACTTTAAAATTTTGAGTTCTCTTGATAATACCAATTCACGCCTTCTAATATTCTTATTTCAAAAATAAGTTACTTTTGATAAAATGGCGTTTCCATCGACGTATTACCAGACGAAAGTCGTGTCAGAAAGTGCAATTTTGAAGTATTATACAAGAAGCACTACAGTCTTCATTGTGGCCCTCGGGCAACTACAACGCCAAACCCGTGTAGCTCAGTGATCATAGCTTCGACTTTTACACACAGGCACACAAAAAGGAAAACCGTGTTGTTGTCGGCAAAAAGGCTCCTCTCAAGTAATAAACTACAATTGGCCAAAAAACATAATTACAGTACCACTTGTGTTAATTTTAATTAAAAAGCGTCATCCTATATACCCCACCCACATAATAACAATAAACAGTACCGTATCGCGCATCCTTTGTTCACAAATGAATCAATAATATGCATATGTGTGTGTGTGTGCGCGCGTGCCCGATAAAAAAACACCACTTTTAGAATACCAGTTTTCCAAACGCAACTAATTAAATTCATTTGTTTGTTTATTTATTTATTTTATTTAGAAGTGAGGGAAAAAAGTTGATTTACTTTTCACATACAATTTTTTTCGAAGTTGCAAAAACTGGATTGAATGTAAACCGGGATGTGTGTGTGTGTGTGTGTTTGTAATTTGCATTTTTCAGGATTATGTGGGAAAACAAAACCCTATGGGGCATTTTATAAATTTGATATAAAAAGTGATTGCACAAGTTCAATTTGTTTTTACCGAAAATGAAAAATTTCTTAACAAATAAACATTTAGCATTTTGGAAGCTAATGATCCACAATGATTTAAACAATGTCTCAATGTCCAATGATAGTGATATTCCTGACTGTTCCTCCTCCACGTGGAGTGCATCCTGGATTAAGTGCCAACAGGTATCTAGACTAATTACAACAGGGACCGAGTAGGTTCCTGCTTTAGCAAATGGATGCAAGCATACACCCAGGATACTTAAAAGGTTTCTTGAGGTAGACGTATACCATATGTAGCCATTCGGCCTCATCAATCTGTGCGGACAGTGGCGCCGTCACAAGGATGTCGTCTACCAGCCAAGAAACTTCGTTATTCTTCTACTTTTGTGTTACGCTTATCAAGCCATCGAAGTCGATCGTTTGCTATGCCGTATAAACACGGAAAATAATGAAGAGGTGACACAACGTCACCAACCAAAATGAATGAATAGAATAATAATAATAATAATAATAATAATAATAATAATAATAATAATAATAATAATAATAATAATAATAATAATAATAATAATAATAATGATAATAATAATAATAATAATGATAATAATAACAATAATAATAATAATATAATAATAATAATAATAATAATGATAATAAAACCAAATAATATATTTACAAAAAGACTTAATGAAATCCAAACCAAACATCAAATTGACCTGTTAATAACTTCTCAAGCTTCCAATATGCTGGAAATCCTCGAATCTGTTTATACATATTGACACATTGGAACCCGGTCTGTGTGCACAAAAGCACGTTGTCACTACATTGAACTTAAGTTGATCGTAATTCGATGTGTGTGTGTGTGTTTGTTCGTGAGTTGTATATCGTAAACTTAAGTGTCAACAACATAAAATTTTACATGTTCGTGATTGACGAGAATGTACAAAATGGATTCATCTCACAGTTTACACGTCTTCCAACATTTTTATTTGGGATTACAAAGAAAACCCAATGCTCTAACATATTATTGAAACGAACATTTTCCCGACTGTATTGCTTCAATGTTTTACGAAAAAACGTTAATCAAAAGATTACACACTAACTGTACTCTATTTTAATAAATTCTAATGCTTAAAATTATACTACTATTTGAGAAAAAATGGGTATAAACTATTTTATGCAATAAAATTATCAACAAAAACGCCCAACCAGGTAGCATTGACATTTTTCAATAAAATATTCAGTCATAAACCACAAAACAATGCTTTAGAGCATTTGACGATTGATAAAAACAATATTCTAGTCAGTCATACTGCTGTGCGCTCAGTCACTAATCCATGGTAGTCTAAGTCAGGATGGTCTGGCGGTACAGCGCTCGAATTCGGACCTCGGTGGGCATGGGTTCGAATCCCATCACCGACTCACTAAATGCGGGCCCACGTTCGGCTTGGCTAAGATGTCGCCACTGCTGAAAGATGCGCGTTTCTCGTTAAAACATTCACAAGTAATAAACATGAAAATGTCCTGGATGCATCTCGTGGAGTTATGGAGACAAGATTATCACCATCATTATACATTGATATTTTACAAACGTTACTCAAATCTTCAGAGCCATTAGAATCCCAATGATGATGATGATTATGATGATGATGGCATATAGCATCAAAGTGTCAAACAATAAACACCGAGGCACTTACCGAAAGCCTCTCAAAGTTTTCAAACTTAACGGAACGACCCGATTTGGATGACACACATTGGCATTGGGCTGGATTTCGGACTCGGAGCTGATCGATCCGTGGTAAGTCGGCGGCAAATGCTGCTGAGTTGTCTTCGACGACGTGATCCAGCATTGGGCAGCTCGGCATGGCCGTTGGATGATGAAGACGTGGACGAGGAAATAGTGGAAAATGGAGGCTGTTTGGTTTGGGGTTGGTGTGACGGATGGCAATACAAGACGAGAGCCAATTCGGTTGCGTAAAGCTACAAAAGAAGACGCAGTGGCAATAAGGGGGCTTTTTATATTTTATTCCATTGGAAAGCCAGAGAATGATGATGATCATCATCATCATAAATACCCCCCCACCGGTTATTGTTGCCCAGGATAGTCTAAATTACTAAAAATCTGCAAAAAACATCAACTTTTGCAATGTGCACATAATGAACGACACTTGAGGTGTACTGACATTAAAAGTTAATTACATCCCTGTGTTAAACCCCCCCCGTTATATCTATTAGCTGCAAACGGTAAGAAAACGATCGCCCAATTAAGTAATTCATTTGAACGAGGGGGCTTAGCATGCTACAATGTCCCTCCAAAATTTCCGTTGGCCGCCTGGCCTTCTTTTCCATTCGGGTAATGGATGGGCTTCCATAGTTATTCTGGCTGGATGAGTGGGCGATTTACGTAAAACATGGCTAATCCATTTTAATCGTCTTTCTTTTATTGTGTTAGAGATATATAGCCAATAAATGTTAAGTGACTTACAAATATCTTGGAATGGTCAAAATATTTTACTAGTAATTAAACGAGTGCGTTCAATAGAGGACAACGAGCGAAACCATATGGATCTTAAACGACTTTGCTCAAAACGGACAAGCTTCTGTATATCCACTTGGGTGAGAGTCGAAGTTCAGCAAGTATAAAATAAGATAGAACGTACTAAACTCTTATATATGTTCATCTTGGTTATTCCATAAAGCTTCGCTTAAATGCTGAAAGCCAGATAGCAGTGGACATTTTAGCGAAACCGAACGTGGTAATGCTCGGATGGTCTAGCGGTAGAGCGCTCGACTTGGACCCAGTAGAAATGGGGGCTCGAATACTACACAGCCGACAGTTAAATGCGGATCACTACTGGCAAATGCATTTTCCAATTATGGCAATATCCCTGACTGTTCATCTACGTGAAGTATCCTAGACCAAGTATGGTATAAAAATTCATTTTCATTCATTCAATTTGGTTGGTGACGTGGCGTCACCTCTTCATTATTTCCCATATTTATACGACATGTAGAACGATCAATTTCGATGGCTTGACAAGCGTAGACAAACATGGAAGAATAACAAAGTTTCTTGGCTGGTAGACGGCATCCTTGTGACGTCGCCGCTGTTCGCAAAGATTTACGAGGCCGCCTGATTTTTTGTCAGGATTATCTCCCTTAGCCCAAGGGCTACATATAATATACGTATACATTTAGATACCTTTTAAGTATCCTGGGTGTATGTTCGCACCCACCCGCCGTAGCGGAAGCCCAGTTATATCGCTGTGCACTCGGACCCTGCTGTTATTAGTCTAGATGCCTAGGGGCACCTAGTCCATAATGCACCACGTGGAGGACTAACAGTCAGGAATATCACCATCATTGAAATTGAAACTTTATAATCATTACTCAAATCCTCAGGATCATTAGCATCCCGGTCTAAAAACAACCATGACAAAAAAAATCAGGTGGTTCTGTGCAAATCTTTGTGAACAATGGTGTCGCCACAAGAATGCCGTCTATCAGCCAAGAAACCTTGTTATAATTTTTCGTTTGTTGCGCTTAACAAGTCACCGAAATCGATTGTTTAATATGTCAAACAAATGTAGAAATAATGGAGCGGTAACTATGTCACCAACCACTATATATATATATATATATATATATATATATATATATATATATATATATATATATATATATATATATATATAGTTCTCATTGAAACTAAACGAATAACATAATATTAACTACTGAATATATATATATATATATATAGTTCTCATTTGAAACTAAACGAATAACATAATATTAACTACTGAATAAAAAAGGCCTTTTTAACTCTAACAGTACAGTGACGCCCACAAATTGCAATTTGTAATTTTGGTTATTTTCTTCTTATACATGTCATTCATATAATGGACTAACTAGTACGTTTTTTGTTTCATTATAAACAATTTGCAATTTGAGGGAGTGTAGTAGAACTGGGGCGGATCTGTATGTGTGATTGTGGATGAAATATAAAAGGGAGTTGTATTCAATTGTATTTGAAAGGGAGTAGATCTATTTTTGAACAAGATGCCTTGAGTTATTTTTCTACTTATTCGTGTAAGGCCTTAACAATACCTGTCAAACGGCTGACAGGTTACAAAATGATAATTATCGAATTGAAAGACGCAAATTGTGACAATAAAGTATCAATCCCCCCCCCACACACACAGCAAATCTAACCTGATTCAAACAGTCGCCAATCTCCAAAACAGCATCAGCCACTTGAACGGCCTTGACCTTGGCTATCCAGTTGGCTTCGAGTTGGTTGAGCCGACACTGCATTTGATCGGCGTTGGCTTTTATTTCGGCCAAGTTGGCCTGTAACACGACAGCGTCGGACCGGACACGAACCAAATGATGGACCAAGTATTGCAACGTCAGTTGGACCCGTTTGAAAGCGTCGACGAGACGCGGATAGGGAACGGACTTGACGAGACTGTGCAACAAAGTGAGGCTTGCTTGTGGCGAGACGTGTGAGTCGGGGGTTGGAAACAATTCGCCAACAAGTTGATCGATGGCGCACGAAGTTTCGGGCGTCAAATTGGATAATGACGAGGAGGATGAGGAGGAGGAGTGGAATTGTGTCAGCGTCCACGATACCCAATCGGGTTCGGGGAGATCATAGATGTTGTTTGTGGATGGATTTGAATTTGACCGAGACTAGGCATGGACAATAAAAATAATTGCAAATTTTGATTTGTTCCAACAGTGGACATTTGAGCAAAACTGAATGTTGGCCAGTGGTGTAGCCCAGTTATTCCATACCTCTACGTGCATTACAGATCTAGATTGATACAAATCAAGAACCGGGTGCACAGACATCTGGACACAGCGATATAAGTGGGCTTCCGCCCTGTTTATTCATTCATTTTGGTTAGTGATCACGTGAATACCTCTTCATTATTTTCCATATTTATACGGCATAGCAAACGATTGACTTCGATGGTTTGACAAGCGTAGACAAACGTAGAAGAATAACGAAGTTTCTTGACTGATAGACGGCATCCTTGTTACATCGCCACTGTTCGCAAAAATTCACAAAACCGCCTGATTTTTTGTCAGGGTTATCTCCTTTAGTCCAAGGACTACATATGTTGTACATATACCTTAAGATACATTTTAAGTACCCTGGATGTATGCTTCACCCATCTGCCAAAGCGGTAGCCCAGTTATACCGCTGTGCACTCGGTCTCTGCTGTTATTAGTCTAGATGCCTTTCAGCACCTAGTCCAGGATGCACCCGTGAAGGACGAACAGTCAGGAATATCACCATCATTGGAAATTGAAACTTTAATGAGCATTACTCAAATCCTCAAAATCATTAGCATCGTACAAAAAATACAAAAGTATTAAATCTAAATTAATTCGTTATGTCCAATTGTTTTTTCGTAAAAATAAATATTGAAAATTATATATAATGTCAAGTACTTAATAGTTCATTTATATTTACTTAGAAATATGTATTTAAAAAGACTGAGTCGGCCAAAATAGTATATTTTAAAAACTACTTCTATATTAATGTGGATAATAAGTTGAAATTACATAATTTTTATAATAATTAGCCTATTATTATTTTGTGCTTAATTTCATTACAAATGAACAATAACTAATCTTTAAAATTAATGTTAAACGAACATTTAAATCTTCCCTGATTGTGATGTTATAGTAATTATCAAAATAAGCATTTAATTATTCTAATCTATATAAATAAAAATAATAAAAATAATTTTTCAAAAATTTGAAATAAAAATTTTAAAGCAAATAGAATAGTTTATTATTTACGTTTAACCTTGAGATTCCACTCATCCGCTAATTTTGCTTTCTGATTGCATCGTTTGTGAAATGGGCATTAGTAATAAAAAATGTTTTCATTTTTACCGAAAATTAAAAAAATGAAAATTTTTACCGAAAAGATTGGCAGATTTATACAGAGATAACCTTTTAACAATTTATCGGATTATTAACGGTCAAAAACCACGAAATTATGATAATGTTGGAAGAAAATATGTAACGACTGCTACAGATGATCAAAAAATCGTTATAGAATTAAAAAATATATAATAAACCTATTTCAGAAACCAAAAAAAATAGTTTAAACAATTTTACTTATTTTACAATAAACAGAGCAATTGAATCCGGTTTAACTCTACAATCACCAAAGATTAAGCCATTTATTACCAAAAAACAAAAGGATGATAGATTAACCTTTTGTAAACTATGGAGTGAACGACACCTTTGTTATTGGCGTTCTGTATACTTTGCCGATGAAACAATGATTAGGGATGAACTATTTGGCTTTAAAAACAAAAGTGCTGTGCTGGTCCTGTTTTTAAAAAACATTTACTCCCGGTTGTTAGAAAGAAAGCCCACCCTCGACAAGTAATGTATTGGTTTGGTATTAAGTATAATCAACCAATCAAGTGGAGAATTATATCTGGTACCTTAAATAGTGAAAATTTTGTTTCAGTTATAAAGGATGTTTTTCATTATGAAATACAGCACACTTATACATAGGTTACAACTGTTTTTCAGGACAATGCTCCATGTCATACGTCCAAAAAAGGTAACGTCATATTTATCTAGATTCATTTTATTTGTTTTATATTTACATTTAGATAGTAGAGGGGCTGAAATCTAAAAATCTATCTTTCACTCAATTACCACCTAACAGCCCGGATATCAATGTTATTGTAAAATTTTTCAGTATGCTAAAGCGCAACATCAATAAGTATACTGAAATTGAGGACTTATGTGAACCTATTCGGTTTGTTGTTCAATATGAGATGAAACAAGAATATATCAACACTCTCATCGACAGCATTCCAAAACGCCTGGATCAGGTCGTTCAAAAGAAAGGCGATCATATGGATTATTGAATTTTTTTGAACTTTCTAATGTCTTTAATCATTTGGTAACTGAAAAAGTTGCATGTAATCCGTATTTTTGTTAATAGTTGTCTTTATAAATCATGTTAATCATTTTACTCCATTTTCGATTTTTTACCAGTTTATATTTTATACAATTTCTTTTTACTTACAATATATATGTATATATAATTATAGTTTTTTTCAATTATTATATAGTGTTGTATATATCAAAGTGACGTTTCTCTTGTGTGTGCTATGTAGTTACTAGAGAGGTTTTAGTTAAATAATCACTTTTTTGCAGTAATTGTTGTGAGAGTTAGTATATATATATATATATATATATATATATATATATATATATATATATATATATATATATATATAGTGGGTAACGAAATTGGATCCTATATTGACCTGTTATGATATATTGAAGAATATTATATATAGTGGGTGGATCCTATATTGACCTGTTATGATATATTGAAGAATATTTATCACTTGTTACTTATCATAGACATATCTAACACTAATTAATAAATACCGTAGATAAAACTGTATCAATATATATATATATATATATATATATATATATATATATATATATATCAATAAAACATTGTATTTATAATATACAACAACACTCGTTCTACCAGTAAATCATAATGCTTCCGTTTATAAAAACTTAAAAACAAACACGTGTAATTTGTTAAAAAATGAATTTTATTGACCAAAATACATTAATATATAAAGAAATAGTTACAAACTTTGTAATATCAACAAATTCAAGTAACATTCACTTCTATTTATAACTTCTGCCAGCCGTTTTAAATCTGAGACTATCAAGATACCAATAAAATCCTTTGAAACCCGATTTTTTATAACATAAATTATATTATCTATGAGTAATACGTTATTTTACAACTTGTTAACGTAGCCTTTAAAAAAACCCAAAACAACATTAATAACATTTAAATCCGGGCTGTAGATAATCAAATGTACGAAGGTCGAGTTAGGGCTCAACAACAAGGCTTTTGCAGTTTAAATCAATCAAACGTGTATTAAATGGTACGTTATACTAAAAAACACACTACCAATTCTAAAATGCATCCCGCCGCCGCCAATAAAAGCAGCAATCAACTCAATCAAAGCACGCTCGTCAAACACCATCTCGTATCTTTCGTCGACCAAACGAAAAGTGGGTACAACCAGTGAATCATCCACATCCATAATTTATTTCGTCATGTATCACAACAACGTATATCCATATTTGCATGTGTATGTGTGTATTATTATTGTCACAACAACTTGGCTATAAATTGTAGACAACCGTTGTACGCATGTCGTTTAAATTAAGAATCATTTCTTCAACTCCATTAATAATAATCCCATTGTTGTGTGACAGACCTTAAAACAACTAGTGTGTGTGTGTGTAGTGAGGAGTCTTGTCAATACTAGACACGTTCACCTTGCTTGGGTTCAGATTTGGTGGTGGGGTGCGCGAATATGAAAACCAACTTCATTCGGCGTATCTCATCAAGTAGTTGTATTGCTAAAATTTAGAGCAAAACTATTGATTTTATCTGTACTAGTAGTAGTAGTACAATTGTCATTTCTACTATTATTATGGTAATACTACTTGTGAATGTTTTGACGGGAAACGCGCATCTTTCGGCAGTGGGGACCTTTTAACAAAGCCCAACGTGGGCTGCCCACCCAGGTCCGCTAGACAACCCCAGCCCAATTACCATTCTTCTAGAGCAAAGACCGAGTGCTCATCAGTACATGTAAACTTTCGCCTTGACAGGTGAATTCAAGAGTATTGGGATGCTACTACATAGAAAAGACCGAGTGTACAACGGCATAACTGGGTTTCCGTTTCGATGGATAGGTGCAAGAGTACACGTAGGTATTTTGTAGTATACGTACACCGTACCATGTGCTAAAGGGGATGCTAATTATCCTGAGGATTTGAGTAATGCTCATTAAAGTTTCAATTTCCAATGATGGTGATATTCCTGACTGTTCGTCCTTCACGTGGTGCATCCTGGACTAGGTGCTGAAAGGCATCTAGACTAATAACAGCAGAAACCGAGTGCACAGCGGTATAACTGGGCTACCGCTTTGGCAGATGGGTGTAAGCATACATCAAGGGTACCTAAAAAGTATCTTAAGGTATATGTACAACATATGTAGTCCTTGGACTAAAGGAGATAACCCTGACAAAAAATCAGGCGGTTTTGTGAATTTTTGCGAACAGTGGCGATGTAACAAGGATGCCGTCTATCAGCCAAGAAACTTCGTTATTCTTCTACGTTTGTCTACGCTTACAAAGCCATTGAAGTCAATCGTTTGCTATGCCGTATAAATATGGAAAATAATGAAGAGGTAATCACGTGATCATCAACCAAAATGAATGAATGATTGAATGCGGACCCATGTTCGGCTTTGCTCAAAAGCCTTTTTAATTGATGAATGGTTGCAAAGTTTATCAATAATAAAATATTTGAATTTATTAGCTCTAACTCCGCCTAGTTTGGATTAGAAATGATTCAATCTAACCAGTCCCAAGCCTGGATAAAGGATAAAGGTTTGAGCGCGTAAGGTTAGCAACCTGACCTCTGTAGAAAATTTATACTCCTACAGAAACAATACAAGAGGATGCCATTCCTGGAAACAACGGCATAGAAGTGATCGCACGTTTCTGGATGACAGCGTTAGACAGATGACATAGTTGAGTGAAAGCCGAAAGGAAGCTCAATCTTCGATTTGCAGAATCTTCAATGCCAACGAGACTTTGTTATTGTTTTGCTGTAATTGTTGTCTTATTGTCCTATGCTTATTTTTAAAGCAAAAGGGTTTTGTATAATATAATAACAAACAAGTAATATACATGTAACAATTCCAATATTCTGTTGTGTTGTACAAACGTCAATTACCAACATTCCTTTCGTTTGCACATTAAACCAACCTTTCATTCTCCTTTCTTTTAATTTCAATCACACACACACACACACACACACACATGTTATGATAAGGGCTATTTGTGCCACGTATAGAATTGTCTATCCCATTATAACATATTTGTCATAAAATGAAAATGGGGAATTAGTAAAAAATAGTGTCAAACACTTCACATGGTCATCATTATCAATGGCATTCATGCGTGCTGTTGTTACATAACAATTTATTGATGGCAAAAAATTCACTTACTAAACTCCAATCAATAATGTTCAATAGCTACGTATCAAATTTTTAATCAATATAAATTTTAAACAAAATAATTTAAGGAAGAAAAGGTTCATATCACAATAATAATAAAAAGAAAAGAAGAAAAATGGTACTAATAATAGTAGTAATAATAATAATAATAGTAATAATAATATTAATAATAAACAATAATAATAATAATAATAATAATAATAATAATACTAATAATAATAATAATAATAATAGTAATAATAAAAGTAATAATAACAATAGTAAATAATAATAAACACTTCACATGGTCATCATTATCAATGGCATTCATGCGTGCTGTTGTTACATAACAATTTATTGATGGCAAAAAATTCACTTACTAAACTCCAATCAATAATGTTCAATAGCTACGTATCAAATTTTTAATCAATATAAATTTTAAACAAAATAATTTAAGGAAGAAAAGGTTCATATCACAATAATAATAAAAAGAAAAGAAGAAAAATGGTACTAATAATAGTAGTAATAATAATAATAATAGTAATAATAATATTAATAATAAAATTAATAATAATAGTAATAATAATAATAATAAACAATAATAATAATAATAATAATAATAATAATAATAATAATAATAATAATAATAATAATAATAATAATAATAATAATAATAATAATAATAATAATAATAATAATAATAATAATAATTGTAACGATAATAATAATAATAATAATAATAATAATAATAATAATAATAATAATAATAATAATAGTAATAATAATAATAATAATAATAATAGTAATAATAAAAGTAATAATAATAATAGTAATAATAGTAATAATAATAATAATAATAATAATAATAATAATAATAATAATAATAATAATAATAACAATAGTAATAATAATAATAATAACAATAGTAACAATAGTAATAATAACAATAGTAATAATAATAATGATAATGATAATAATAATAACAATAATAATGTGCCGGATTGGTCTAGCGATACAGCGCTCGACTTGGGCCTGGTGGACATAGGTTCAAATGCCGCCACCAGCCCACTGAATGAACGGGCCCATATTCGGCTTCGCTAAAATGTCCACTGCCGAAAGATACGCGTTTCCCGTCAAAACATTGACAATAAAATAAAATAATCATCATTATGGTGATAATAATAATAGTATTAGTAGTAGTAATAATAATAATAATTATTATTATTACTACGACAATAATAATCAATAATTAACGTATCATTGTCGCCAATGCAACATCATCCTTTTCAACCTCCACCTCCCCTGGCCAAATCAAACAAAGATTCGCCTTTCGTTACGCAATCCAGACACAACAAACAATCATCAATAATAAGGTCAGATTTCAAAGGCGTGCACACACACCGATGAATCACATTTTAAAACAGGTTATCATTCTCTTGTATATATATATATATATATATATATATATATATATATATATGCCTATTTAATAATAATAAAGATACACGCGTCCGCAATCAACCATGATGACTCATTTCGCTTTGGTTCAACATGTCCGAAGCATTACAATCATCACAATTACTGTCTGTGTGTCTATGGCTGTGTTGTTTTGATAATACGTGTGAATTGATTGTGTTACAATAAAATAAATGAGCGTAGCACAATAGTTCAATCCAAATAATTCCTCGTAGTTATTTAGATCAGAACAAACTCCACCCTAATTGGTCGCATAAGGGGACAAAGTTAGCAACAATTATGGGGAAACCTGGCAAAAGCTTGATTTCGCAAAATCCAACTACTCTTCAACATGTATGATCTTCAATGCCAAAAATGTATAAAGGCATGGTATATAGTGTTACCCCATGATACTCAGAGCACAAGGATTTGGAAATAAATAGCCAATCGAATTTGAGTAATAATTACAGTGTCAGATTTGGTAGATAATAAAACCAACCATGGAAAAATATATTTTTAAAAATTCTATTGGTTAGGCTTCGTGAGTCAAGTTGGTGCATTCTTCTATCAAAAGGGGATTTCTTGACCTTAAAAATGTGTAAGGTGGAAAATCAATATTTAACTAGTACTATACGATTTGTATTGCGTCATTGTGCAAATTTGGTCACACTTTTTGAAACTTTTCCATCGCCAACTGCCGAGTAATCACACACTCACACAAAAAGTTATCTGACTCTTATTGGCTCCTTCTTTCGCAACTTTTTCCCATGAGTTGGTTTTATCATTTACCGTCAAATTTGAATGACGGTAATATGCCTGACGTGGTGCATCCTGGACTAAGTGCCTACAGCAGGAATCGAGTGCACAGCGGTACAACTGGACTTTCACTAGATTCTCGCTCAGTGAATGGATGCTGGCATATACCCCAAGATCATCATCATTATCGGGGATAATACATCTCCCCACCGGTTATTATCACCCAGGGTAGTCCAAAAACCAAAACGTCTGCAAAAACGTCAACTTTTGTAGTGTGTACGTAAAGAACGACACTTGAGGTGTGCTGACTTTAAATTTTAATTACATCCCCGAGATAAACCCATCCAACGATCTCTGTTGGCTGCATAAGATAAATAAACGGACGCCCATTTAAATAATTTATTTGGACGAGGGTGCTTAGCATAAAGGATTGAGTTCGCATGCTACAATGTCCGTCCAAACCTTCCGTAGGCCACCTGACCTTTTCCATCCGGTTAATAAATGGGCTTCTATAGCTATTCTGACTGGATGGGTGGGCGATCTACGTAAAACATGGCCAATCCATTTTAATCATCTTTCTTTTATTGTGCTAGAGATACATGGCCAATAAATGTTAAGTGACTTACAAAAATTTAGGAATTGTCGAAATATTTTACTAGTAATTAAATGAATGCGTTCCATAGAGGACAACGAGCGAAACCATATAGATCTTAAACAGCTTTGCTCAAAATGAACAAGCTTTTGTGTATCCACTTGGGTGAGAGTCCAAGTTTCACATGCATAAAGTAGAATGGAACGCACTAAACTCTTATATATTCTAATCTTGGTTTTAATAGAAATATTACTTTTGTTCCCTAAAGGTTTACTTAAACGCCCAAAGGCCCCAATATGCTCAAAAGGAATTTGAAGGTACCACATGTAGCCGATTAGGCTTGTGGGGATCTGTCAACCGGCGTCGTCACAAGGAAACGGTCTTTTGGCCAATAAAGTTCAATTGGAATTGGACTTGCTATACAAAGTTGCCAAGAAATGAAAAGAGCTAACAAACGACTTTGACCTTGAAATTAAAATTCACAACACCGGGTGTAATAAAAACCAACAAAAATTGTGCCTTTGCAACAGCCCAACATTTCCTCTTCTCCTTTCAGAAAGACTACTTTACTACACACGTCTACATTTGGATAAGCGAATTAATCGTGAAACAAAATTAATATTATAGTTGTTATGACTACTTGGGGGAATAATATATTCATTCGTTCTGTATCATATCCGTATTTCTATAAACGAAGGACTCCCAATGGAAAACAATGGCTGGTCGACGGCATCCTCATGACGGCCCCACTGTCGGCCAAATTCTTTTGTCAGGATTGTCGTTCTTAATCCAGGGTACACACATATACATTAAGATATCTTTCAAGTACCTTGAGTGTAGGCTTGCAACCATCCGCCAAAGTGCAAGGAGGTCTCGGTTATACCGCTATGTACCGGTCCTTGCTTTTTCAATCTAGATGTATCTAGTCCTAGATCTACCTGGAATACCTTCTTCGTTAAAAAATTGGACTTTTTAAGCATTACTCAAATCGTCAAGATTTGACACACTAATAAATTTTAGCCATTTATACATATGGCTTGCCATTCCCTCCAACCCAACACATCAAATAAAGAGACAAAAAAAAACAATTATCGGTGCATCAAATACATTCTAGACAAAAGCGCCATTTTTTAAAAAGATTTATGACCAATTTAAAGCCATATGGAATTTACTGTTCCCTACACCCCTCCCTCAAATGCTACTCAGACAATTGTAGCAAGTATTTATGACCACGCACACACACACACACACGCCAAATTCACTAAAACATGTTTTTGATTAGACACTCATTTTGAATTAGATTTTGAGATGATAAGGAGGGATAATGGAAAATTTATTGTCGAGATACTGAGATTGAAATCTGGTCGGTTTTCTTTTGTTTACTACTAATGGAAAAAGTGATTTTTTGCGATCAAAGCAATATTATTACTTTTTCATTATCGTATGTCATGGCAAAGCAACTCAAATAATCATCAATTTGAAAAGTAATGGATTTTCCTAGCTAACTAATAATATATGACATCCTTATAATGACGCTACTATTTACAAGGATTGACATAATCGCCTGATTTCGTGTCACGGCAGTCTTACACTTTCCCCAAATTATTGCAAACCTTGGGATGATTATTGTTGTTGTCTAAATGCTTCACAAAAAACATTTTTGGTGGAGCTGGACAAACACTCGATGATGGTGACCATTCGAGTTTAAGTTCAATGCTAAACCATTAAGTCAACATCTTTTAATTAACTCACGTGTAGACTGGGTACCCATCTCCTAAAATGGAAGGAAGTAGGTGAACAAATCTACTATGCGCCACATGACAATATATAAAACATTAACATCATTGTTTGGCCTTGAGATTACAATCATTAGCATCTCAAAATAGTTACTATATATATATATATATATATATATATATATATATATATATATATATATATATATATATATATATATATATAAATAAGACCCGAAATTAGCCTATCTAGTCAATCCCAAGCCTGGATAAAAGACGAGGGTTAGCAGCCTGGCTTCCGAAAACAAACAAGAGGACGCCATTCTGGCAAACAACGGCAAAAAATGATAGCACGACCCAGATGACAGGGCTGAGTGAAAGCCCGAAAAAAAGATCAATCTTTGATTAGATGAAGAGAATTATTTGGTCAAATTGTACGTTTACCGCTCCCCGCAATATAAGCAAAAACTCGTTTTACAATAGACAATTGGTGATGGCCGAAATAGGTTGTGGCAGACCACAGAAAAGTTGGCCAAGAACCATTTGGGCGGAAAATCTCATTGAAATGAATGTATCGAGGAAAATCAAACAAACATGTTTGAACAAGTGGAATAATTTTGTTGTTCAGTATTTTTATAGAATTATGGGACTACGTTGTTGCAACTGTTTATTTATTTATTTTACACTACTTGTGAATGTTTCGAGACGGGAAACGCGCATCTTTCAGCGATGACGTCCATCGGTGGTGACATTCGAACCCCGATATCCGCCAGATCCAAATCGAGCACTGTGTACTGCTAGAATCACATCCCCATGCATTTCGTTTGGAACCCAAAAAAGGTTTTGCAACACCAACAACTTACCTTAAACTCAGGCGACAACGAAGGTTTGTCATCCACCTGACTAAATTCACCAACTGTAGTACATTGATTGGAAGTTGTCGCCGATAAATCGACCAATTTTTGGGACAACAAATCGCGTTCTTGAGTCATACAAACCAATTGGGCACGCAAACCGGACAATGCTGCTTCGTGGTCCAAACACTGACACAGCCAGACGGGTATGGATTAGGAAAGCGGAGGGAAAGAAACAACCGAAAAATACAACGATATAACAAAATTGTTATTATTTGAAATGCTAATAATTCCCGAGGATTTGAGTAATGCTATATAAAGTCTATAGTAATCTAGACTAATAACAACAGAGTCCGAGTACACAGCGGTATAACCAGGTTTCTGCTACAGTGTCTTGAGGTATCTTGAGGTATACGTTTACAATATGTAGCCGTTGGCTAAGGGAGATAACCCTGACAAAAAATCAGGCGGCTTCGTCAACCTTTATGAATATAAAAATGCCGTCCACCAGCCAAGGAACTTTGTTATTCTTCTACGATTGTTACGCTGTTGAAGAAGATCCGATGTGGGATAATGTCAATCTTCAAAGATTTTGCATTTAAAATTGGTTGCACTTGAGTATAAGTAAAAAATGGAGTAAATTGAGAAGACATTCATTCGCTATTTCTATATTGTGTACGGCATATTAAAACAATTGATTTTCATCGATGAATGCCGTCTACCAGCCACGCAACTTTGTTATTCTTCTCCATTTGACACGCTTATCAAGTCATCAAAGTCGATCGTTTGCTATGCCGTATAAATATGGAAAATAATGAAGAGGTAACCACGTCACCAACCAAAATGAATTGTTATTATTTTGATAGTAAATGGTATGCCGACAATAACAGCATTTGGGGTAAAAAATGATTAATGAGTTTTGTGAAAAATCAAAATATTTAAGTACTAGTAGTAGTAAATTCTTTTCCTTAGCTTTCAACAAAAACAAACTTAAATAAATATTGATTGGGTAGAGAGAGAGAGAGGTTGTTTATCCCAATCTCAGATAACTTTCATGTATTCTAGCGGTACAGCGTTCGAATTGGACCTTGGTGGGGTTCGAATCCCACCACCGACACTTCGGCTTCGCTAAAATATCCACTGATGAAAGATGTTTCTCTTAAAATATTCAAAGTAATAAACATTAGAAAAATGTATAGCTAATTGCTATTATTACAGTAAGCTTTAAAGTCGAGGTGGTCTAGCGATACAGCGCTTGACTCGCACTTCGATAGGCATGGCGGTTCGATCCCCACCACCGGCTCCACGTTCGGCTTCGCTAAAATGTCCCCACTGCTGAAAGATTTTTTATTTTTGGTTGATGATCACGTGGTCACCTCTTCATTATTTCCCATATTTATACGACATAGCAAACGATCGATTTCGATGGCTTGATAAGCGTAACACAAACGTAGGAAAATAACAAAGTTTCTTGGCTGGTAGGCGGCATCCTTGTGACGTCGCCACTGTTCGCAAAGATTGACGAGGCCGCCTGATTTTTTGTCGGGGTTATCTCCCTTAGCCCCGAGGGCTACATATGATATACGTATACCTTTAGATACCTTTTTAAGTATCCTGGGTGTATGTTCGCACCCACCCGCCGTAGCGGAAGCCCAGTTATACCGATGTGCACTCGGACCCTGCTGTTATTAGTCTAGATGCCTATAGGCACCTAGTCCAGGATGCACCACGTGGAGGACTAACAGTCAGGAATATCACCATCATTGGAAATTGAGACTTTATAAGCATTACTCAAATCCTCAGGGTCATTAGCATCTCGTCAAAGCATATATTTTTAAATTAATACCTCATCAGAAATACATACATGTTCACCATCAATCGAAACAAAATGATGACAAAAACTGTATCGTAAGTTGGTCGTTCGGTAGGGGACGGGGGAGTTGTTAATGTAACGGCAAACAAAACAAATGTAGATAGTACATTTATCCCACAAAAATGACACAACACAAACGCAAAAAGAATAATAATTCTACTGATTGTACCATTGTTGCCAAAATATTAACAAAATTGCCTAACCTTTTTGTCAGAGAGATTATCTCTCTTAGCGCGCTTGCATAACGACTACACATCCACTGGGATGTGTATATTTGCACCCATCAACCACAACAACATCCATTTTATATCGCTGTACATTCGGTTACCTGTCCGTCTTATTTGAATTCCAGTTTACATCGCATGGAGGAGGTTGTAGCACAAAAACAGGATTATTGGCATCACTGAACATCGAAACTTGATAAGCATGGAGGATGTTGAGTAATACCTATAAAGTCCCAAATTTTAATAATAGCAATAATCCTGACTGTTCTTCTTCCACGTGATGTATCCTGGACTAGGTTTCCATAAGCGTCTAGACTAATAACAGAAGGAACAGAGTAAACAACTGATCTTTCACTGGACTCCCGCTCAATAAACGGGTACTAGCATACACCGAATATGCTTAAAAGCTATTTCAAGGTTAGGTTCATAGACCCATCAATCCCCAATCCCCCCCCAAACGATCGCACCGTCAATTCTTGCGTCATCACTACCAAAAAACCTCATTTATTCCCCCCCGGCGCCCAATTCTATTCGCATTGGACAACCTCTTCGTATAGGAATTCCGGATGCTACACGAACTTGGGAATTGATGATGAAGTGGCTCTGCCACCAGTAGCATTGCAATATACATTTATAATAAATGTCATACCACTTGAACACAAAATTCGATTTTATACTTTAAAATCCATCAAAAGCCAGAGTTTTGCTAACTGGGATACATCTACTTACTCTCTACTTCAGTGACTGTACACATGACCAACCCTAATCATCAGCACCAAAATGCAGAAGACTGAGTCAGCCACTACAATGGAACGGAGTGAGGTAAACAAGAACTTTGTTAATAAATGTATTTCAACTCTACACATGTTTAAATAGGATACATAAAAACGTTAGTCTAAGAAAGCTACGTTGTAAGTAATTGCATTACTATAAAAATTAAATATTCATAAACTATCCCCCCTCATGATGTAATGTCTCCAATATTTTCAACAAAACAAAATTGAATTGAAAACGAATGCCTCATTCAATATGTAACCCTCGCTCAAAGCAAACGTACACAATCATGGCATAACTACTGGCCCAACTAGAGTAAAACCAGACGTAGCAACCAAATTGAAAATTACAAAGCATCATGAAACAATTGTAATGTGTGTGTCTGTGCCCTACTATTGTGGGTGGCATTTACATTGACCATACTTGTCAAACTAACAATTAGTGATGTAATTTTCTTTGTTCTTTGTGTACAATTTGACTTGTTCCAAATGTACAGCATAATAATAGTAATTATTATTATAAAATCATCTGGGTGTGCTAAAAACCCCAGAAATTTAGTCTTTGAAAAAAAAACCACACAACCTTTACCTTGCCATTATTAACTTCTTTTAATCAACCGTTACAAAAACAACCCACTGAATACATTGTTGAATTAATATTATTGTCGGCATAAGCATTTCAATAACAACACATACATAAAAAACATTAAAAAAAGGGTTGTTACTAATTTCTTTCAACTATTTCAAACTAGAAAATATCTTTAAAAAATGTCACTTGTAAACATGGAATGTGTATGTATGTCCTTTTGTTAGTTTTTTTTTGCCATTTATGTACCAGTATGTATATAATTGAGAGTGTAAGATCACAGTATCCAATACAAAGAAAAAAGGCCTTCCTTCAAGATGCTGCTTTCTTTGCCAGTCAAAACATGAAATGGTGAGAAATTTATTATTCGCGTCCCACTGCTGCCAATAATATACAATTGCACAGCTTTACCATCTTTCGGATGTTAAGGATTTTACGTATCTGGGCTCTTCGATTACTTCTGACGGAGGTTCATCTCTCAAAGTAAATCGTCGAATTTGTTTGGCTGCTGCTGCGTTTGGAAAGCTTGCTAATTCATTATGGAGACGAAAAACCATCAATCCAAAGACAAAGATGAACATTTCCTCTTTATTGGTTCGCACAGTGCTTCTCTACGCAGCTGAAACCTGGACTTTTACAGGGTTTGAGATCATGAAATTTAACAAATTTGAGGCAAGATGTCTCAGATATATTTGGCACAACACTCATTTTGCATTATCCATATCAAGGGACTGGACAAAAAAGATCAGTATCCGCCAAATTCGAGATGACCTCCAATTCTATGAACTTCCTTTCTTGGTGTCGCGACAACGTAGATTGCACTGGTTTGGTCACGTTCTTCGTAAAAATCCTGATGCAATCTCACGTTCCGTCACTTTGGCTTGTCCTAATGCCGATTGGAAGAAAAGGACAGGTGGTCACAAAACGTACTTGGATGGACGCTGTTCGGGACGATCTTCATCCTATTTTGGAAACAATGGCAAAGTCGCTGGACTGACATACCTGTGCTCGCCTTCGAAAACCGTGAACAATGGAGAGGAATTATTCGTGATGCTTTGAGAACTTGGAACCAATAAAGAGGTGGCTTGCCACCAACTTTTGTTTTTTTTTGTTTTTGTTTGTTAAGGATAATGAGTAACGTTTATAAAGTTTCAATTTCCAAATACAGTGACAATACTGTTTTCTTATCTTCATCATCGTGCTAATGATCCTGAGGATTTGAGTAATGCTTATAAAGTCTCAATTCCCAATAATGATGATATTCGAACTGTTCATCCTGCACGTGGTGCATCCTGGACTAGGTGCCCCTAGGCATCTAGACTAATAACAGCAGGGTCAGTATACAGCGGTATAACTGGGCTTCCGCTACGACAGGTGGGTGCAAACATACACCCAGTATACTTTAAAGGTATCTAAAGGTATACGTATACCATATGTAGCCCTTGGGCTAAGAGAGATAACCCTTACAAAAAATCAGGCGGCCTCCTTAATCTTTGTAAACATTGGCGACGTTACAAGGATGCCGTCTACTAGCCAAGAAACTTTGTTATTCTTCCACGTTTGTTACACTTATCAAGCCATCGAAATCAATCGTTTATATGTCATATAAAGATGGGAAATAATGAAGAGGTGACTACGTCACCAACCAAAATGAATAATGATCATCATCAAAGATAAACATTCCCTTCCCCATCCGGTTATTATTGCCCAGGGTCGTCCAAATTACCGAACGCCCGCAAAACGGCAGATGATAAAACCAACTAAGAGAAAAAGAATTTTAACAAATCCTATTGGTCAACCTCCGTGAGTAAATGTGAGTCACGTTGGTGCATTCTTATACCAACAGGGGATTGCTTGACCTTGAAAAGGTATATATACGATTTGTATTGCGTCATCGTGCAAATTTGGTCACACTTTTTGAAACTTTTCCATCGCCAACTGCCGAGTAATCACACACTCACACAAAAAGTTATCTGACTCTTGTTAGCTCCTTTCGCAACTTTTTCCCTTAGGGTTGGTTTTATCATCTACCCGCAAAACATCAACTTTTACAAGGTGCGTTTAATAGGCGACACATGAGGTATGCTGACTTTAACTGTTGATTGCATTCCTCCAATAATTTCTATTAACTACAAACGGTAAGCAATCAGACGTCCAATGGAGTTATTCATGTGGATGGAGGATGGGATTGGTACAAATAAAAGGACTGAGTTCGGAGTGCTAGCAATAATAATGATAATGATAACAATGTGTCATCTTGCTAATGATCCTGAGGATTTGAGTAATGCTTATAAAGTTTCAATTTTCTAACTGTTCATCCTCCTCGTGGTGCATCCTGAACTAGGTGCCCCTACGCATTTAGACTAATAACAGAAGGGTCCAAGTGCACAGTAGTGCAACTGGGCTTCCGCTACATCGGGTGGGTTCAAGAACACACCCAGGATACTTAAAAGATATCTTAAGGTATACACATACCATATGTAGCCGTTGGCTAAATGAGATAACCCTGACAAAAAATCAGGAGGCCTCCTTAATCTTTGTGAACATTGGCGACGTTACAAGGATGCTGTCTACTAGCCAAGTAACTTTGTTATTCTTCCACGTTTGTGTTACGCTTATCAAGCCATCGAAGTCGATCGTTTGCTATGCCGTTAAATGTGGAAAATAATGAAAGAAGGTGATTACGTCATTAGCTAAAATGAATGAATCGTTTACACTTACAAATATTGCCAAATACGCAATTAGATTCAACCATTAAAAAAAAAGTTTATTACTTTGAATGTTTTACGGGAAACATATATTTAAGCAGTGAACATTTTAGCCCGCATTTTAGTGGGTCGTTGGTGAGAATCGAACCCCAATGCCCACCGAGGTCAAAATCGAGCGCTGTACCTCTAGACCACCCCGGCACATGTCATTCAACAACAACAACAACACCTATTCCAGTCAAAATGTCCAATTCCCTTTTTCCCACTCCACTCCAAAACAAATTCAACAACAGTAATGAATTTGATGCATATCCTATAATAAAACAATGTAAAATACAATAAAAACCTCTTTACTTAACAAAGTATTCAATGTATAGACATTGCTTTGTTTGTTTAAATAATAATAATAATAATAATCATCATCATCATTATTGAGGATAAACATCCCCCACCGGTTATTATCACCCAGGGTAGTCCAAATACCAAAATATCTGCAAAAACATCAACTTTTGTAATGCACATAATGAACAACACTTGAGGTGTGCTGACATTAAATGTTAATTACATCCCCCAACTTAAACCCCTCCAATAATCTCTGTTGGCTGCATAGGGTAAACAAACGGACACCCAATTAAGTAATTCATTTGAATGAAGGGGCTTAACATAAATAAAAGGACTGAGTTCGCATGCTACAATGTCCGTCCAAACCTTCCGTAGGCCACCTGACCTTTTCCATCCGGTTAATAAATGGGCTTCTATAGCTATTCTGGCTGGATGAGTGGGCGATCTACGTAAAACATGGCCAATCCATTTTAATCATCTTTCTTTTTTATTGTGCTAGAGATACATGGCCAATAAATGTTAAGTGACTTACAAAAATTTAGGAATTGTCGAAATATTTTATTAGTTATTAAACGAGTGAGTTCAATAGTGGATAACGAGCGAAGCAATATATATCTTAAACAGCTTTTGCTCAAAATGAACAAGCTTTTTTGTATATCAACTTCAGGTAAGCGTCCAAGTTTCGCATGCATAAAGTAGAATGGAACGCACTAAACTCATATATATTCTTGGTGCCGGGGTGCTCTAGCGGTACAGCTCTCGAATTCGGACCTCAGTGGACATGGGTTCGAATCCCATCAAACACTAAAATGCGGGGCCCACATTCGGCTTCGCTAAAATGTCCACTGCTGAAATATGTTTCTCGTGCAAACATTCAAAGTAGCAAACATAAAATAAATAAGAATAAATAAAAAAATATTACTTTTGTTCTATAAAGGTTTATTTAAACTCCCAAAGGCTGGAACAGGGAGGCGAATACGACGCCGAATCTCTGAAGAGCTGGATCCTTTATTATATATGACCGAACCTAGGTATGCAAATTCATCAACCACAGGGAGTCGGCTACCGCTAACAGTAATTGGATTTCTAAAGGGGACGTTCGCTAAAACCACTGTTTTTTGAGTAAGTTCAATCGCATTTCGCAAATCTTCTTCGGTTTCTGCCATAAGAACCGCATCGTCTGCATATTGAACATCCGCTATCTTGCGACTATCATGAGTTATACAGCCCTCAAATGATAGGGACACTTCATCAAAGATGTCATCAACTACAAAATTGAAGAGTGTGGGTGCTAAAACACACAATCAAACATTTAGAACGAAAAAAAGATTGACTATACCATTATGATGCAAATGTATGATTGTTTGAAAGGCGCTTTCCCATATGGTTGTTGATGCAAAGCGGTTGAAAATAAACATATCAGTGTGTGCGTGTAATGGAACGTTGGGTATAGTAAACATCTTGAATGCAAATGATTACAAAATTTATAATCCTTGTAATGATTAAACTTAACAATCCAATAATTATTGTCAAATTCAATACAGTCAGTCACCTTTTCAATAAAGAAACAATCTGCATCTGGGTAGCTAATGTTCCCCGATGATTTGATTAATGCGCTTATAAAGTCTCAATTTGCAATGATGGTACTATTCCTGACTGCTCGTCCTTCACGTGGTGCACCAAAAAACCTAGACTAGTACAACAGTATAACTGGGATTCCGCCTTGATGGATAGATCCAGGGTATTGGAAATATATATTGAGGCATACGTATACCCTGACAAAAATTCGGTTGGCCTCATCAAATACTATAAACAGTGGCGCCGTCACACACACAAAAACAATCGGACGTCCAAAGAAGTAATTCATTTGGACGGAAGGCAAGCTTCGTGTAAATAAAAGGACTAAGTTCGCGTACTACAATGTCCGTCCAAATTTTCCGTCAACCACCCAATCTACTTTTCTATCCGGATAACGGATGGGTTTTCCTAGCTATTCTGGCTGGATGAGTGGACGATCGAGGTATAACATGAACCGAATCTGGGATTTGTTCAAAATAAGTAATTGAGTTAAGTGGTCAACTTGTATGAAACACTAGTTGTTGAAAACAAACAAACAAACAACACTTTCGTCCTTTTTCCAACAAATTTGAGGACGCTGGCCAATTACAATTAATCAGATTCACTATAAAGAATAAATTTAGAGGTTCAAGGTCATCCACCTGTAGCTCAGTGGTGTAAGGCGCTGGTCTGACACCAGATAGAGCCTGGATTCATGTGTGTGTGTGTAAAACTTGAAAAGTATGCGCTGCTGATGATTTCAAATAAAGATGAATTGGCTGTACAGTGCTCCCGGTTGACTTAAAAACCTAGTAAATTTATTATTCAACTCAATCTGACAATACTGATATAACATTTTTAAAAACAAATAATCCCTTAAAAACCCATTGATAAATTCATTATTGTTGATTTCGAACAATTCAAAAAATATTTTTCAATTTCTTTTTTTTACAAAAATGTCAACACTATTGGACTGATTTTGTGACAAGAATAATAAAAAAGGTTGTGTGACATTTAACAATTACACACACACACACACCCAACATACATTCGCTCACAATTGTGTGCTTGGTAAAGAGGAAAAGAAGAGAAAAGAAAGTAGCGTCTAACAGTAAATCACGCCACCCCAAGATAGATAAATAAATAAATATAACCTGTCAACTTGCAATTTTTCCCTTCCACAGACAAAATTGTTTCAAAATAATAAATGTTAACTCTTGTTTTGGTTCAATTCGATGTATAATTTCAAGAATGAATAGAACATGATTGATGATATCGAATGGACACTATTGAGATTTACTCTTTTATAAATTTCGACTATAATGACGGTTTGAAAAATGCAATTTCAAATTCATTAAAAATGATTCTTGTCAAACATTCATGACATGATTTTGGATCACGATCAAATGTTTCGTATTGAGAACAGCTTTTGGCACTTTTGTTAACATGCATCAACTGTCTTTCTAAATAAGTTAATTATTATTATTATTATAGTTGGTGATGCGCAATCACCTTTTAAGTAGTACAAATGACTTATCAAGCGTAACAAACGTAGAAGAATGACAAGGTTTATTCGCTGATAAATAGCATCCTTGTGACGGCGCCACTGTTCGCAAATATTGACGAGGCCGCCTGATTTTTTTGTCAGGGTTATCTACACATGGTATGCATTTACATTAAGATACCTTTTACATATCCCAAGTGTATGCTCGCACTCACCCGCTGTAGTGGAAGCTCAGTTATACTGCTGTGCACTCGGATTCTGGTGTTATTTGCCTAGATGCCTAGGGACATCAAGTCCAGGATGCACCACATGGAGGACGGATAGTCAGGAATATAACCATAATTAGAAATTAAGACTTTATGAGCATTGGTTGGTAGACGGCATCCTTGTGACGGCGCCATTGTTCGAAAGATTGACAAGGTCACCTTATTTTGTCAGGGTTATCTCCCTTAGTCTAACCGCTACATATGGTATACATATACCTTTAAGTATCTTGAGTGCATGCTTGCACCCACCCGCTGAAGTGAGAACCCAGTTATATAGCTGTGTATTTGGTCCCTGCTGTTATTAGTCTAGATGCCTAGGAGCACCTAGTCCAGGATGCACCCCACATGGAGGATGAACAGTCAAGAATATCACCATCAGTGGAAATTGAGACTTTATAAT
Source organism: Cardicola forsteri (assembly GCA_025895645.1). Classification (NCBI taxonomy): domain Eukaryota; kingdom Metazoa; phylum Platyhelminthes; class Trematoda; order Strigeidida; family Aporocotylidae; genus Cardicola; species Cardicola forsteri. Next base: position 12,495 of record JAKXYG010001316.1, on the reverse strand, counting down.
CATTGCTTAAATCTTCAAGATCATTAGCATTTTTTAATGCAAAAACCGGGGGGGGGAATTGGGGATTGATGGGTCTATGAACCTAACCTTGAAATAGCTTTTAAGCATATTCGGTGTATGCTAGTACCCGTTTATTGAGCGGGAGTCCAGTGAAAGATCAGTTGTTTACTCTGTTCCTTCTGTTACTAGTCTAGACGCTTATGGAAACCTAGTCCAGGATACATCACGTGGAAGAAGAACAGTCAGGATTATTGCTATTATTAAAATTTGGGACTTTATAGGTATTACTCAACATCCTCCATGCTTATCAAGTTTCGATGTTCAGTGATGCCAATAATCCTGTTTTTGTGCTACAACCTCCTCCATGCGATGTAAACTGGAATTCAAATAAGACGGCTGGTAGACGGCATCCATCGATAAAAATCGATTGTTTTAATATGCCGTACACAATAAAGAAATAGCGAATGAATGTCTTCTTAATTTACTCCATTTTTTACTTATACTCAAGTGCAATCAATTTTAAATGCAAAATCTTTAAAGATTGACATTATCCCACATCGAATCTTATTCAACGGCAATTGAACAATACACAAAAATACTCAAAAATTTTTAATGTCTTTTGTACCAACTTTATGAAATTAAAATATTTTCTCCATTCGCATTACAATAATGTAAATATTGTTTTGGTATTGTCAAAAACAAACAAACAAATGGAAGTGTAATAAAAAATACAATTTACTATCAGTCAATTGCTCGAATTTAAGCATACCAATTCACTCTAAGCGAATTTTTTTTTCAATTATAATGTACAATTTTTTCAACTTTCAATGCAAACAAAAAATTAAAAGAAGGACCAAAATCTATTATACACCATTACATTAGAGTCACTATTATTGACAAAATGTCTATTTATTTAATTCAACCAGATTGACCAGACTGCCCAATTTTTGTCAGAGTTATCTTCCCTAGCCCAAGGGCTATACATGGTGTATGTATAGCTTAAGATACCTTTTAAATAGCTGTGTATGCTTGCACCTATTCACTAAGGCGGAAGTCCAGTTATGCCGCTGTGCATTTGATCCCTGCTGTGTTAGTCTAGATGCTTTGATGCATCTAGTTTAAGATGCGCCACAAAGAGGAACAGTCAGAGATATTATTAAAACAGGAAATTAAAAATTTATAAGCATAAATTAAATCCTCAGAATCACTAACATTTTATTTATTTAACTTAACCGGTAACTACCATAATTATTTACTTACATCTTGGATCATAAATCTGTACATTCTACTCATTAAAAATTCAAAATAAAATTTAAAATGCGGAGAAAAAGTGATTTACAATAAACTCCCAAAATTTTAAATAAAAATATCTTTTAAATCAAAAACAGTTAAAGAATTAAAATATATAACTCTGCATTTACACAAAATAATAATTATAATATCATAACAAACTTACATTAGTTCCGTTTGAACAATTCAAAGCACCGATTAAATTTGTTTGACTATTTTTAAAGTAATCCAATTTAAATGCAGACTGAAACAATCCAACTTTTGAATGGTTACATCCAGATGACGTTTGACATTTGAGACCAATTTCACCGTATTTTTCAAACTCATTCACATCTAAATTGTCATCATCTGATAATGCATCTGTAGATATACAATCCACATTTTTATCACTACTCGAATAAGATGCACGGTCCATATCGGACTCATTTTGATCCGCGTTAAATTTTTTATTTTCAATATCTGCATTAGTGGTGTCATCGAATACTTTTTCTTCGTCATTTCGATTGCAAATCTTTTCATTTTCATTATCGCAAGACGCATTCGATTTATTCAAATCCTTTTCCAATTTGCTTATAGCCTCAGGTTCAGAATGATTCAAGCGTCGCCGAAGTTCAGCAACAACGCTGTGCAACTCAGTCAGTCGATCTTCATAACGTGAAACTTGACTATTCATTTGATTTTGCAAATGATCTCTATCTGCTTGCCAACGCTGCGATTCCCGATAATTTATTTCTTGATTAAACTAAAAGACAAATAATAATTGTTACTACATCAGAAATATAATATTCACTAATTAACAAATCATATAAAAATCAAGTACAACTTTTGGCGATTAAAAATAAAAAATACGCAAATTAAATAAAAACTATTTGCAACTAACAAAAAACATAAAAAAATTTAAAAATGCTTATAGAAAGAACAAAAACTAATAGCATTACTCAAACTTTTAGTTGTATATTATCATAAACAAAACAAAATCGAAATTAAATAATCAGCTAAAATGTCTTAAATCTCTTTCAATTAATAAAACATAACAATATTGATAAATTATGCCTCAAAATAGTTTAACTATTTAAAAATTTCCCAAAACATTTCCATCATGAAGGACCTACTTAATAAATTTAAAAAAATAAATTTAAATAAAATTTTACCTGAATGCGATCTAGTAAATTTTTTATTTTAAAATTCAGTTGAACAGAGTTTTGAATATGTAATTTATTTGCACACTCAAACAACTTTTGCACATTTGTAATATGTAAAGGATCGTTAAGTACACCTTGATTAACTCCTTTATCGATCGAATAATCAAACCCATTTATATTATTAACATGTCCTTTCGATAAATCATCCTTCTGATAAAGATCATCACCCTTATTGTTTAATAAATGCATAAACACTTTTTCATACAACTCAACATAATTCTTTTTTAATAATGAATAAAGGCTTCGTGGTTCATCCAAAAAATCTTCTTTACTTAAATTATGATTGCCTAAAAATAAGCATAGAATTAAACTAAATTAATTATTTAAAATATTAAATTTGTGTTACTAAATTAAAGTACACATTTTGAAAGCTATATATATATATATATATATATATATATATATATATATTAATGTGTTAAAAAACAATTCCTAATAAAAACATGATTAAAGGTATCAATTGCGTTTTAATAAAAATGTTTATTTCATTATGTTAAAGCATTAAATTTTGAAATATAAATAAAAAACAAAACCAACCAAAATTATATAAATCTCCTTTACCCGATAGAGATTCGGAACATTTATTAGTTGAAAATTCGCCACACACATCTTTTCTATCAAAACCGTCCAAACAAATTCTACTACTCAGGTGGTTTGGCAATGTTTTATCACATTTAAAATCCATTAAATCAAACAAATTTTTCTTAAAATGTTTTTTCAAATAGTTTTCATTATTAAATTGAATTTTATTTTCCTGATTTTTAAAAACTTTCTCTTTACAATTAAGAAAATCATCAGACGTTATAGTTCCTTTGGCATCTGATTCACTCGTAATAATCATTTCATCTGTAAAATCGAACATATTTATTTTTTCACACATTTTTTGAATATCATCACCATCCAAAATTCCATCGTTATTAGAATCACAACTGCAAAACAGTTGTCTTAGTTGTTCTTCTTTGTCTCTATCGCCGCATTCACTAATACTAATCAAATAAAAATACTGTTAAAGTATAAAACTACCTGCTATTCTGATCTAAACATTCAGCTGTAATCATTTCACTGAAATTGAAAAACTACGCGTACACACCATAATTATAATGTAAATCAATCACGTACAATTTCAATGACATGTAGTTAGTGATACATTGAAACGAAAAAATGTTTTAATAAACATTTTATTGCATTGACCAAACATTACCAAAAAATTTTTAAATTGTAAAATGTAATTTTAAATATTTTTTAAAATAACCATATTAAATTGTAATTAATTATTTTGTAATATATATATATATATATATATAAATTGGTTGGAATAATAAAACACGAAAATATTGTTAATAATAAATAACTCTAATAAAAAAGTTTAAAAAAAATTAAATAAAAGTAAATGTTTATAATTTATGTATTCTACATTTTTAATGCATTCCAAAATTTGTAGTTATATATTTTACAGCTTCAGGTTTCAGGTTTTTACACGAGTTAAATAGGGATAAACTCCTTTTAATCTTTACTTTAAAATATTAAATATAATGTAAAAAATAATAAATAAAAACAATAGAAATAAAGTTTTAAATAAAATTAAAAAGATAATGTTTATCTACCTCCCTCAGCCTCTACTAACCTAGGCTTTGATCTCCTCTCTATCTCCATTTTTTCTCTCATCTGGCGACCACGCTAGATTTTCTATCCTTTATAGACCCCCTTCCCTCTCTGAAGCCTCTAATTCTTTAGTTAGTTTGCAACTCCCCCCATAAGTATCAAGTGCTGATAGGGGACTTTAATGCCCCTACTATCAGTTGTGACACTCTATCCAGTCTGGGCAACTCCTTTGACTCTAACTTTCTCCATTTTCTGCATTGAGAATGCCATTTTTCAACAGGTTTCCTCTACCACTAGGCATAGAATGGGCTGCACTTTTTTTTGCTTAGACTTAGTTCTTACTAATCTCCCTTATGTAATTGACTTTGTCTCCACTCTCCCTCCGTTGGGTAAGAGTGACCATTCCGTCTTGGCCTTTAAAGTCCATTTCCCTAATTTAGCCCACATTGCCAATCCTCGTTCAGCGCTTATCCCAGATTTCAGTAATGCTAACTTTGAGGGTTTAAAGAACTATTTTAAATGTTTTGAATGGGTTTATTTCTCTACCGACGAGGTAGATAATTTCTGCGAATATTTCTCTAACACCATTAAGTCGGGAGCTAAACTTTTGTCCCCCTCAGAGCGCCTACCCGACCGTCTAATAAGATCCCGCGACGTTTTATTAGATTTATTAAACTCCGTAATCGCGAGTTCTATAAGTGGAAAGCAACCAGCCTCCCCTGTTTTTATTACAAGTACCTAGCTTTACGTAACAAATGTGCATTTAGCCTGACCAGTCTCAAACATCGCAGAATTAATAGTATCCTAAATAAAGCTAAGACAGATAAGAGTCTGCTTTTCAAATTCATTAAGAATAAACGAGGGAACCGAATTCTCTTCCACAACTTAAGGATTCTCACGGGTCTTCTCTTCCCTTGCCTGAAAGTCTGTAACACCTTCAGCCAATACTCAATCCGTCTTCAATACGGATTTTGTTGATAACCCTACAGCCAGTCCCTCACATTTATCCGGTTTTCTCCTCATTACCCTGGAGATTGTCCGCAATCTTCTTCTCAAATTAAAATCTTCCTTTATAGGCTCAGATGAAATATACCCGAGAGTACTTAGAAAATGTGCTGCTAAAACAGCTCCTGCTCTTGCGTATTTGTTTAACTTTCTCCTAAAACAAGGCAAGGTCCCTTCAGTCTGGAAATTAGCCTATATAAGGCCGATCTACAAAGCTGGATATAGATTTAAGGCTGAGAGCTACAGACCTATTAGCATCCTGTCTGCTCCCAGTAAAATTATTAAAAAAATAATTAAGTCTCACCTAATAAACTTTATAGTCGATAACAATCTCATTAACCCTGTTTAGCATAAATTTATGCCCTCTAAATCCTGCCTCACTAATCTACTGACATTTGCCAATAGTATCACTAGAATGCTGGAGTACTCTCATTCGATTGATGTCATTTACTATGATTTTTACAAAGCATTTGATAAAGTACCCCACTCGGCATTATTGAATAAATTAAAAGCCTTTGGGATTAGTCCGCCTCTCCTCGATTGGATAACGGATTTTCTCTCCAATCGGCAATTAAGCGTATGATTAGGTGATATTACTTCCGCTGTAGTAAACATTACCTCAGGTGTCTCTCAAGGATCCGTCCTTGGTCCTTTATTATTTATTATTTATATTAATGACCTACCTGCTGTTGTTTGTTTTGACATCTTGTTATACGCTGATAATGTCAAGATTTGGAGTACTAATCCCCAACAACTTCAACTAGATATTTTGTGTATCTACAACTGGTCCATAGCAAATGCGCTCCCTCTGAATTTTTTAAAGTGTAAACACTTCTTCCTTGGTAAATTTTCAGGTAATATATTTAAAGCTCCAGACTCATCTCCCATTATTCGAGTTAATTTAGTCAAGGATCTAGGGGTTACCTTTAACCAATCCCTAAACTTTTCAACGCATTACAGGATAGCAGCTTCCAAAGGGTTCCAACTCACCAAGATTTTTAATCGTAATCTCGGAAATGTCCCGGTGAGTTGAACACGGTTACTCTACCAGCTTTATATTAGACCCCATTTAGAATATTGTATCCAAGTTACATCCCCCTACCTAAAAGCAGACATTAAGATTCTAGACAAAGTACAATGTAGGTTTACAAAGACCTCTAGACAGCTCAAGAACGTAAGCTATACAAACCGTTTAAAATCTCTCAAGCTCTTTCCATTGCAAGATAGGAGGCTCCGGAGCGATCTCATCTTAGTTTATAAATTATTAAGGTCAAATGGTGTTAAACTTCCTCTTGTCCCTGCTAATGATTCTCAAAGGGGGCACCCTTTTAAGTTATCCAAACCTAGAGTAAAATCCCGGTTACGTTTAAACCATTTCTCGTATAGGTTATATCCGCGTGGAATCTTCTACCTAGCCATGTTGTTTCAGCCCTTCCATCGACTCCTTCAAATCAGCATATGACAACTATTTTCTCCATAAATATATTTAATTTCATAATTCTGTTTTTACAGCTTTATATATATTTATTTACATAATCTTTGAGATTTATTTTATCGATATTTGATATTTTGAACCGAGTACAAAAAGGAGTTTCCTCCTACATAACTCGTGATTTTACCTGATTACCTGATGTGCCGATTTGAAAGCCTTGAGGGACAGGTTTATCACTATATATGGGGCAACCTATTCTAGGTGAAAATAACGCTGTAAGAAAAATGAAGACCTAATCAAGAATGAATTCTGGGTTTTTAAATTTTAAACGGGTGTCCTTTACGTAGGTCATTAAAAAGGACTAATAAATGCTTAAAATAGTTAGAGTTAAGAAGTTTGAATACTAGAATGAGGTTGCACCGGAGTCTCCTATCTTGCATGAAAAGAGACTGAGAGTTTTCATACGCTTAGGGTGTGGGACACTCTTAAGGGTCTGTGGCAATCTAGTAAAACTTCTCTGCACCTTATCAAGTTTGACTATATCAGTCCTTAGGATGGGGGGACGTTACATGAATACAATATTCAAGGTGCGGCCTAATGTAAAGATGATAGAAGAGTTGAGTATTTTTACATTTTGCTTATTAAATTAATTTTTATTGTAATTTTTTGTAAATATGGTTAATAAATACGTTTTAATACATATTTTTTAATTAATTAAAAATTACAATCAAATTGTTTTACACTTATTTTTTAATTATTATTATTTTAATGCTACACGAGAAACATTTTTCCAAACCAAACAAGAGCCCCTATTTTATATTGACAGTAGTCCTGAAGCCCATGCTCATCAAAATTCAAATCCAGTGTTGAACTAACTTTTAATAATTATTGCGTAATTTTATCAATTGTTTTGTAAAGTATTCAGGATTCAGGATTTTTCACAGTTGAGTAAGCCAAAAGTTCTCAAATTGTCTCAAATTTTTGGGGAAAAATGAAATGGATGATGAGGTAAAGGGGGATTAGTCACAGAAAAAATATTTGAAATCAAGGTAGATGGTGGAAGTTAACAATTATAGAAAACGAGCAAAAATTATAAATATGCAAAAATAATAATAAAACAAGTTACGTATTACAATGCAAAAACTGCAATAATCTTCAAAAAAGAAGAAAGAGAAAAGGATGAATAACGCTCCAACGGACGTGTAGCGTGACGCGCGCCTCACCTCGCGAGTCCAACAAATTGTTTTATTTTTACCATAGGTATATGTATTTTTTATTCATGATTTTTTAAGAATGAATTATTGGAATTGTCATATTTACTTAAATATTAAATCTATTTGTTTTAGTTAACCAGGAGCACTGTGAAACTGTGCATACTTTTTAAGTCTTACACATTAACTTCACCCCACGCTTTACCTGTTGTCAGGCCAAAGCTTTAACTACTATGGACAGTTGAAAGTATTATAATTGCTAATAATTTTACCGTTTTTTGTTATGTATAATTTTTTGCCAGTTTTTCAATTTAATTCCATATGACATTCAATTCAATTTTATATAGGGTTTTTACCATATACGAACTTTTCTTTTATCATTTTCAATCTTTATTTTAACGGTATACGCAGAATTTAATTAATTACAATGTATACATTAAAATTTTTTTAATAGTTCCATTGTTTAAAATGTAATTAGACCAAGTTACTTTCAAAATATGTTTTAATTTTTGCAACAAAAACATTATTTTATATTTGTTTGTTTTCGTAGAAATAATAATGCGTACAAATAAAGTTTTGTTTTTAGGCGAATAAAAAAGCACAACCAAATTAAAAAAGCGATAGACTCAGACTTAAGTGGTTATGGGTTTAATATCTACCTCCATCACTAAATATGGTTTCTCGCAAAATAATGTACATTCGCTAAAAATTATTTTTTAAAGATTCAAGCAATAAAATGTTGAAAAAATACTATGCATAAAAATATATTAGTTTTAGTTCACTAAAAATATAATTGCAAATCTAATTCTAATCTTAATATTATTTTTGATTATTTTGTTCTTACCAATAATGATTTCAATATATATATATATATATATAAAAGAATTAACAAATTCAATACTTTTACACCAAATGTAATAGGCATATTTTAAATTTATTCAGTGGATAACATTGGCATTTTTTGACAATTAAAATGCAATCCAATTCCAGAATTTATGTCCCAACAACCTATTGTTATATTTAGCAATATTTTTAGCTTTACTAAGTAAACTAGTATTACTAGTAAAATTTAGATTAATTAGTTTGTTATAGTTTTGATTTTTACCATATACTACATTTTCAATGAACTTCGTGATGATAAGATCTATTAGCAGTAGAAATTGCAGAAAAATCCATATTTGACGTACTGTTGTATATATATATATATAAATATATATATATAATTCTTAAGCATAATTTATAAAATATCTAAATTAATAACTATAAATAATAATAATAATAATAATAATAATAATAATAATAATAATAATAATAGTAACAACAATAATATAATTAAAAATATTCAAAATTAGAGAAATTATGAATTAAGAATATATACAAAATAAAAATGTATTTATAATTTAAACATTTTTAATTAAATAAAATTTTTTAAATGTTTTATATTTTTATTACTATTAATTTTACATTATTTGTTTATATGTATATTTGTATACGCAAATATTTAAATATTTAGATTTTGTTTACATGATTTCACAATGTTTTTTTATTTACAAATAATTGTGTTTTTAATAAGTAAATATATATTTATATGTTATTTTATAAATAAAATAATTATTATATTACGGTTGTAACGGATTTTTAGTAATTTCCTGTTTTGTTTACATTTATTAACTGTTTAAATAAAAACTAAATAATGAATTAATTTAGTTTATTTTATGCAATTATTGTATTGTTAAAAGTATACTAACATATTATATTTTGTTATTACGTTTTGTAGTTATTCTTATATATATATATATATATATTAAAATAACGTTATTTTTAAACATTATTATTTGTATGTACATATACTTAATGTTTATATTAAAAATTTTTTAATAGCAATTTTATTTTTAATAGGACGTTATTATTATTATTATTATTATTATTATTATAGGTTTAGGTTTTCGTTTATCTAATGAACTTTATTGTTATTCGTGCAATAGTGCTCAATCTGGTTGCGAGGAATCCAATAGATGTCCGTTTGATGCGTGGAAATATTGTACTGGCAGAAATCTTGTTGAAAATTTTTTTGCGTCAAAATAGTTAAAAAAGTTCAAGGTATTTAAAAAATGTTTTGTTTTAAATTGTTTTACTAAGTAAAAAAATGTTATAACATTTAATTTAATTTAAATTATATTTTAAATAATTAAGCGGGTTAAAAATTATATATATTAATTTCTTTGGTTGCTACTGCGTAAGTGGCTTAAAGGAGGATATTTTTAGCAAGTATACATTAAAAAAAATTAAAACAATAAAAACATGTTTTAATTAATTATTTTTATCTAGGTTGTTTAAAAATAATAATATTTTTTACAATGTTTGCAATTATTGTTGTTAAACTATAAAAAAATTATTCAATATTTATTGTAATTATTAAAATTTTAATACTTAAAACTTTATAAATTATTAAACTCTTTGGTATCGGTTTGTTTCTAAGCGTGCATATCACTATTATATTACTTTAAAGAATTTACACACAATAACAATAACATTATGCTAGCCCAAATATACAATGCCACTTTGTTTTGTTTGTTTAAAAAATTAACTTTAATTGTAAACCCTTTATAATTTTATATAAAAACAACTTTTTTAGTAAATAGTCAATAGAATTCAAAAGCTTCTCAGTGTTTTAGGCAATTAATGTTTACACTTTTGTATGAAAACAAAACATTAATTACATAAACTAACTAGAAATATATGTAACATTTTTGATAGATTAAGGGACATGTGTAGTTAGTGCTTTGTTACAAGGTGGACAGTTAATTTTGATGTAACCGATAAGTATTAGTAAAACAATGCATTACTCAAAAATTTACCTAGTAATACCCTTCGACATTGGAAGAAATAAATGATTGATATAAACATAAATAATACAATTATCAATTTTTTCTTCTAATTTTGCAACAAATTTTAATAAAACGTATTGATACTACTTATAAAAATATAAGCAATTTTTTAATGTTCTTTAGATAGACAATTGTTATATTGTTTTATTAATTTAATTATGAAACTGTGCGTACATTTTTTATTAATTTGCAAGTAATATTTAATAAAAATTATTTGTAAAATTTATTTAAAACGTTTTTAAATTTTTTAATGCATTTCTAGTCAATTAATTATTCACAACAGTGAAAATTAGAAATTTATTTATTTAAAAGTTTTAAATATTTTTAAATATTAAACATTATTATTATTAATAATAATAATATTAATATTATTATTTATAAAACAATAATTTTGTAGCTAATTTTTTATACATACAAACAAAATTAAATAAAATAATAGTATATCACCCACTTTATTATTTATAATTTCTAAACTAATTATTGTTAAAAATGTAGTTATTAAATTAAAACATTTGTAATAATCATACAAATAAAGAAGAACCTAGTTTAATTATGATGTATACAATATTATGTAATAAATAAAATACAATTACAATTTTATTAATACCTATAGTTAATATAAAAGAATGTATAAAAGTTGAATTTGCTTACAATTAAAAATTGGGTAAAATTACAATATAACGTCAAATAAAAAAACAATACGGAAAACAAAATTTTTTTAGTTACCAGATGATTGATTGAATAATAAAGAACAAACTGAATACGATCACACAAATCCTTAATTTCAGTATACTTATTGATGTTGCGCTGTAGCATACTGGAACCAATTTTAATAACATTTATATCCGGACTGTTAGGTGGTAATTGAACAAAAAAAATGTTTTTTTAGCCTTTTTAATGTCTAAATGTAAATATAAAACAAATAAAGTAAACCTAGATAAATATGATATTACCTTTTTGGACGTATAACATAGAGCGTTGTCTTGAAAAACATTAGTAAAGCCGGTGTTACTGTGTTGCATTTCATCATAAAAAGCGTTTTTATTATTGAAACAAAATTTTTACTATCTAAGGTACTGGATATAATTTTCCATCTGATAGATTTATTATACTTAATACTATACCAGCACATCACTTGTCAAGGGTAGGTTATTTTTTCTAACTACCAGAAGTAAACGTTGTTAAAAATTAGGCCTGCGTAACAGTTTGTTTTTATACCTCGTGAATCATTGTTTTATTAACAAAATAAACAGAACGCCAATAAAACAATCTTTGTTCAATCCACTTGTTACAAAACATAAATTTACATTCTTTTTGTTTTTTATTAATAAATGGTTTAACTATTAGTGATTCACGTGTTAAACCAAATTTTTTTGTACGGTCTTTTAGCGTCAAATAACTAAATTATTGTAAATTATTTTTTACAATATTTAAAATAGGCTTGTAATTATTTTTAAATTCTATTTAAATTTTTCGATCATCGGTCTTACTTGTTTTTCTTTTTCTTCCAACATTATCATAGTTTTTTGGTTTTTGTTCATTCAAAACACGATAAATTGTTGTAGTAATTACTCTATACAATTCCGCTAGTTGTTTAGGCAAAAATCCACAGTTAAAAAAATTTATAACATGGTGTTCATTGTCATTTTCTATCGTTGGTATTCATTTTACAGAACGAAAACGGATAAGGGAATTAATAGGCTTTTCAAGGTCAATTATAGTTTAAAATTTAAAATTTTTTAAAATTACCAAAAGGATTATTAAAAAAACTAATAATAATTCGTTAAACATATTTTTAAGTAATTAAATTTTAATTTTAATTAGCATTATGACGTTACAATTAAATCAAAGTTGAATGTATAAAT
>JAKXYG010001498.1:0-124722 GCA_025895645.1 Cardicola forsteri | reverse complement strand
GATGACTACCGGTTTAGCAAGTGAGAGAAACCTTTCACTAGGACTTTACTATTACTTTACTGTTATTATTATTATTGTTTTTGGGTATGTGCATTAAGTGCTACAAGACGATTGTGCATGATTTATCTGTCTATGTACCTATCTCAATAATATATCAACAAGTCTGATTGAAAGACCGACCGTCATCATCGGCCCAACCGCGTCTCCTACCACAACACATCAATCTAGCGGAAGCTCCAAGTTAAAGTAAGTTGGTGCGGTTAATAACTTCAATGTTTACATATACACACACACACACACATATTGGAGATCGATAGATAGACATAAAGACAGGTTGCGTATTGGTTGTGTGTTCTCAAAACACACCTAATTGTGTTTGTATCACATTTTGGTGAATGAATTAAGCACAACTATAAACTACACCTACGCAACATATAAAAATGAAGAAGCAGTATTAATACTAATATTTTGGCACTAATCTACACGCCAAATCACACAATCGGATTATTTGATTATTTAACACAATTCCGCCATGTTTGATCCCATCTAATGCATTCGAGTCAGACCAGTCCAACTTGTTTAAAACCCGGTCTAATCCCTATGGAGCCCAGCCCGTTACTTTTGGATATTGATTCGAATAATAATAACAATAATAATAATAATATATTTGATTTGCAGTCTGATCCCAAAACCGGCATTGTTCATCATCACTCGGTCCAATATTCGCCCTTGAGTTCTAACCGTTTGACGTTGGAAGAGAAAGCATTGCTTGAAGACTGTTTGGACGATCAATACGCCAATTTGGTGGGTAAACACGACTACGCTGTTTACGATGCGCCCGGGTGGATGAAAAAGTCGGATTTGGTCAAGAGATCCAAGTCGAAACGGCAGAAAATGAAAACGAAAATTGAACTCGACATTCCCAAAACGATTAGCATCAGTATTGACGACAATACGATGACAGATGTCCACGATTCCAAGTCGGCCTATAGGTCACCCAATGATGTGGATATTGATTGTGAATTGGTAAATTATAATTCGATTATTTCAAATGGGTTGGACAAAACGAATGAAGCAAGTTTGGCGAAGAAAGAGAGAGTTGTGGGTGAGTAATTTATGGTTGAGATATTGCACATAATACAGTTGATTGTAGGCTGTAATTGGGAGTAACTTAACCAAAGTTACTGGCACAGCCACCTCGTCATTAATTCCACGTTTTCTAATTCCTATACAAAAAGGTTGTCCGATGCGAATTTAACTCGGATGAGGGATAAATGAAGTTTCTTGGCTAGAATACCGATTCATTGCAACGATGCCAGTGTTCACAGGCTAATTGTGAATGACGTAATAATTTCTAAATAATGAAGTTTCTCGACTAACAGATGGCATTTTTGTGACAGCGTTACTGTTTTGCAGAGATTGACGATGTCGCCCTATTTATTTTCTCGGTTCTATTCCTTAGCCCAACGGCTACATACAATATGCGTATACCTTAAAATACCTTGTGCCTATTCATCGAAAGAGAATCAACAATTTAACATCTCCATTTGTATCGTCAGTTTGGTTTATCACTATTATTATTATTATTATTATTATTACTATTATTATTATTATTATTACTATTATTATTATTATCGTTATTATTATTATTATTATCATTATTATTATTATTTTTATTATTACTTTGAACGTTTTACGGGGAAATATCTTTGAGCAGTGGGCATTTAGCGAAGCCAAACGTGGGCCCGCATTTTAGTGCCGGTGGTGGGATTCCAACCTATGTCCAGTCAGAGTCAAATTGAGCACTGTACAGCTACACCACCCCAGCACAATTAAGTATTCGTTTTAGGAATGTAATAATTTAGTAAAATATATAGACGTATTAATTTCTAGTAAAATAGGAATCGTTGAAATAACACATTTAAAAACACATTCAAAATCTTAAAATATCCGCTCTACATATTTATTAAACATCAACATCAATAAAAGAAAGTTAAAAATGATGGTTTAAAATATTTTTTGCCAAAACCTTTCAAACATTACTGACAAAAAACAGGGCACTTCACAAAAAATGTCATCTCATTATTTGAATGTTTATCAAACAGCAGACAAACTTTTCAGCAAGTGGATATTTAGCGAAGTCAAACAAGATCTTTCTTGGGGTGTCGTTGGTGGTATACAAACTCATGCCTATTCAAGTTCGATTCCAACACTGTCCTACTGCTAAGAAACTTCATTTATTGGATTCCCAAGATACTTAAAAGTTATCCCAAGAGTAACGATTTACCATATGTATTTGGTTATGCTTGTGGATCCGTTAACTGGCTTCAATCTTAAAAAAGATCGCCTCGTCAATTCCTGTAAATACTGGCGTCGTCGCAAGGAAGCGGTCTTCTAGCCAAGACACTTCATTTAATCCTTTTCCAAGTTCCAATTCGCATCGGACAACCTTTTCGTATAGGAATTCGAGAAACCAATCAAACTTGGAATTAATAAAGAGGCGGCTCTGCCACATTTACTTTGATTTAAAACTAACATTATTTGTTGCTTTGTGCATACAACGAACGGATTTTTTTTCAATTTCAAATAGTTTACGGTTGTGTAATTAGTTATGCAAAAATGTGATTCATTGGTACCTTTAGAACATTTATATTCACATAAAGGCGCACTAGAATGATTTATGGAGTTTTTCAAATTATTGACAGAGGAGGAATTTTTATATTGAATAATTAGGTACATGTTTATTTTTAATAATGTAGGAATGTACTTGACTGCATACGTACAAAGACTCAAATGGTTTATTCATTTTAAGTTTTCCGACCAATTGTTTTTGTATATATAGGGATGGAGGACACAATGAAGTTTTTTAGCAGTAGGACAGTGTTGGAATCGAACTTGAATAGGCATGAGTTTGTATACCACCAACGACAGCCGAAGACAGATCTTGTTCGATTTCGCTAAATATCCACTTGTTGAAAAGTTTGTCTGCTGTTTGATAAACATTCAAATAATGAGATGACATTTTTGTGAAGTGTCCTGTTTTTTGTCAGTGTTGTTTGTCATTATTGCTTGAAAGGTTTTGGCAAAAGATATTTTAAACCATCATTTTTAATTTTCTTTTATAGTTATTTATTGATGTTGATGTTATATATATTTTTTAAACAAATACCTTTTGTATTTAAATGTTATTAATAATAGAAACTGACAATATTTAAAAAATTTTCTAGAAGCTTTATCTACACAAATGGAGAGATTCAAAGGTTAATTAATAATTAATAAGAAACATGTTTAACTAATGTGACTTTGTCACTGTTCGCATAGATTGACTAAGATGCCTGATATTTTGTCAGGGTTATTTTCGTTAACCGAGTGATTAACTATGGTATACGTATACTTTAAAATAACTTTTAAGTATCCTGGGTATATACTTGCACCCACCTGCTATGCACTCAGACCCTGGCACCTAGTTCAAGATGTACAGTCAGGAATACCATTACCATTGGAAATTGTTGACCTTATAGGCATTGTTCAAATCGTCAGAATCATTAACATCCAAATTGTTTGCTGGCTTTCCCAATGTTAATTTGGTTTCCATCACTACTTTATTTGAATGTGTAGGTAAACAGTGTTCACAAGATAGTTGGAAACACCTTCTCTCAATTGTACGATGAAAGAATGTTGAATGAATTGAATATTTTAGACAAATTTAGAATAGAAATTTGAGTTAATAAGATCTTATTTCAGTTTATTACAATTTTAAATAGGTTACTAACATTTTGTAAATCAAAAATCCAATGAATTCTCTCCAACATGTGTTTGTTTACAAATAAAAAAATACGGAATAAAGTGGTTTAAAAATTAAACTTTTCAGTATATTTGTTCACTTTATACCAAAATAATTTATGCATTATTACTGCACCAAGGTAAAATTAATAATTCTGAGTATATGAGCAATTTCAGTGACTAGTAATGGCTATAAATTTGTTTCCGTGCCATAAGAAACTGAGTGTATAGTTATATAACCCTGTGGTATACAACCAGGGTACTTAAAAAAAATTTGAGCATTAAAAAAAATGTTTATAACAGTTGAGTAATTATAAACGATTAGCTATAGAGCTACGGGTTATATTCTAGAGTACAAAAAACAATCTATACTTCCGGGGTGGTCTAGCGGTACAGCGCTCGAATTTGGACCTCGGTGGGCATGGATTTGAATCCCATCACAGGCACTAAAATGTGGGCCCACGTTCGGCTTTGTTAAAATGTCTATTACTAAAAGATGTTGTAAAACATTCAAAGTAATAAACATAAAATAAAATATAAATAAACAAAATTTAACTGCCTTAAATATTCATCCAGTAAAATATTTACATATTTTTATATTGTAAACAAAATTCTGCTTAATGTCAGTTAATTAATACTAAATTACGACAAAAAATAATTGCACATTACACATTATTCCACGTGTTGATACTCCTGTTCAATGTACTGAATTAAAACCTATATTATAGTGGTGTATTAAAATAGTTGACTATCTTATCACAGCTATTAATTATTTTTACTTATGTTCAATTAAGTGAAAAGCAAAATGGTGTATTAATAATTAACCAAGAAAAGGATAAAAATGACGTATTACATTGGATATGGATAGATGATTAAATCCTGTTTCTGGTTAGTTTAAGCCTAAAATATATAAACAATTATGATTGGACATTAAAATGTTGGTATCAATAAGCATGAAATGTAACATGATTGGTCAAAATTTAATTAATAATAATGTACTATTATGTGATTGGTGATACAACGAACCAATAAAATGAATCTATACTTTACCAGTTCTTCTGGCCCAAAAATGTCCTTTAACTTAACGTTAGTTTAAAATGTAGCTCGTTACTTTTGACATACACATGTGTGTTTAAAAACACAAACACGTACATGAATATCTACACCTCATTTTTACTTTAATTTAGTAAATTTTTTGATTTATAACAGAACAGTTTTATAAACTCCTATAACTGTTACTAATGTAGAATTGGTTGGACATCTTTTTCAATTATTGATTACCAATTGCATATACATAGTATAAGACATAATTAGACACACGCACATCTATATAAAAGTGACAAACAGATACTTCTTTGGAATGCATGTATTATGTTTATTTTTAATTAATACTACACAAATATTGGTATAATTTGTCAAAATAATGACATATCATGTTGGAATTATTGATGACTCAGATTTACCACTTCCTATACCATCGGAATCAGCGTCATTGTCACCAATCACAACCAATATAAATATAGAAATGAAATACACTTCGTCAGAATTGAATATGGTCCAAGGTACGTTATTGTAGTACTTGGCACACTGTAAATGCAAAAGAGGGTGTATGTATTATGATGGGGTTTTTTTTCTTTAAGAAAACAGATTTTTAAAAATATTTTTTTGTGTATGCTTGATTTGGTTTTTCCAAATACTGCAATGTATGAGTAGAGCAAATACAATGGATTACAAGTATAATACTAGATTATCTTAATCCAATTATTGGTAACGTATTATTCAATAACAACAGGAAATTTTTATAATTTAAAAAGATTATGGGGCGACAAAATGATTTAATGTGTTCAAACATGTTGCCAATATTCATGTTTAATCCATTCATTTTAATTAGATCTTTTCGAATGGATTGTCATGCTGTTAAAATTTTAATGAGTACGCGGGCGTTGTATAACGACTGGATCCAATACGTGTTAATTAGCTATATTTCTTTTTTCCTTATTTATACGGCATATAAACAATTGACTTTGATAATTTGATAAACATAACAAACGTAGAAAAATAATAAAGTTTCTTGGCTGGTAGACGGCATCCTTGTGAAGTCGCCACTGTTCGCAAAGATTGACGAGGTCGTCTAATTTTTTGTTAGGGTTAACTCTCTTATCCCGAAGGCTACATATGGTATACGTATACTTTAAGATATTTTTTAAGTATTCTGGGTGTATGCTCGCATCTATCCGCCGTAGCGGAAGCGCAGTTATACAGCTGTGCACTCGAACGCTGCTGTTATTAGTCTAAATGCCTAGGGGTACTTAGTTCAGGATGCACCACGTGGAGGACGAACAGTCAGGAATATCACCATCACTGGAGATTGAGACTTTATGAACATTACTGACATCATCAGGATCGTTAGCATTCTACGTGCTGAAACATGTTTCCTGTAAAACATTCCACGCAAGGTTAATTAAAAATAAAAATATTGCAATTTTCTCCAGTTATTGTAGAATTCACAACACTTAGTGTTAAGTAAGGTGTTTGATTACTGAATATTAGTAATTAGTAAGTTTATATTATATATATATATATATATATATATATATATATAATACAAAACCCTTTTGCTTTAAAAATAAGCATGGGACAATATGACAACAATTACAGCAAAACAACAATAATAATAAAGTCTCGTTGGCATTGAAGATTCTACAAATCGAAGATTGAAATTCCTTTCGGCTTTCACTCAACCCTGTCATCTATGTAACTCTGTCATCCAGATACGTGCGATTACTTCTTTGCCGTTGGCTACCGGAATGGCGTCCTCTTGATTGTTTCCGTAGCAGTATACATTTTTTACACAAGGCCAGGTTACTAACCTTGAGCGCTCAAACTCCCTTCCTTTATCCAGGCTTGGAACTGGCAAAATTGAATCATTTCTAGTTCAAACTAGGCGGAGTTGATTACTGAATACATTACATAATTTTATGTTTAAAGCGCTCTATTCCTTTTTAATCGACTGATTTATTACTGTAAATATGATCTTTTATTTATACATAATAAGCAAAGAAAAAAAAAAGATTCTGTACTTTCCAATTTACATCTTATGATACCCTATGTACTTCATCTTATCGGAATTGTATTCATTGGCTATTGTCTTTTCTTTCTTATTTATTTTGTTCACTAATTAAATAATTTTTTTGTTAAAGTTATCTTTCTTAATCCAACATATACTTTAAGATACCTTTTAAATTCCACTCATCCGACTTAGCAGAAGATGTAACTTAAGATACTTTCCAAGTGTCCACCGAGGCGCTGCATATGTGCAGAATGCATCCAATGGAGGCAACAATTAACAAAATTAAGATTTTAAAAGCTTCAGTCAAATCCTCAGGATTATTACAATCCTATTGTCTACTGGGAAATAAAATGAATGAGAGTTTGTCACAAAAATCGCTGTCAAAAAAGGTTTAGTTGTGTGGTTTTAACAATACGACACTCGATTCGAATCTAGGATTCGATTTTCACTAAGACCGACCCATTAAATGCACCCACAAATTTACTCAGGTGATCTAGCGGTACAGGGCTCAACTTGAACCTGGGTGGACATGGGTTCCAATCCCGCCGCCGATCCACCAAATGCGGGACCACGTTCTGAATGTATGTTTGCACACATCCATTGAATTGGATATCCAGTTATAGCACTGTGCACTTGATCCCTGATGCATTAGTCTAGATGCTTACATGCACTCAATATAGGATGCGCCACGTGGAAGCAACAGTCAGGAATATCACCATGATTACAAATCTAAATTATGTAAACGAGGTGGCCTAGCGGTACAGTGCTCGATTTGAACCTGGGTGGGCATCGGGGTTCGAATCCCACGTTCGTCTTTGCTAAAATGTCCACCGCTCAAAAATGTGCGCTTGCCGTACAAATATTCAAAGTAGTGAAAACAAATACGTCGGGAATTGATACTAAATAAGAGTTGTTAGGTACACGATGATGAACTTAACTGGAGCTTAGATTAATTTACTTTAGTCAGATATTTTAACTTTAAACATTGTAACAGTATGAGTTTCGTTCAATTAAACATTTTTTAAATCCAGCGGAAGTTTGAGAAACACAATTCCAGAGTTATTAAATGTACTTGTGCAACTGTTTGAAACGAAGTTTTAAGATTTCAAATCTGGAGGACATGGGTTCGAATTGTAACACCGGTACGAAAATATGGACTTTGCTAAAATGTCGAGGAGGTCTATTAATACAGCACTGGGATCGACGTTGCGTAAGCAGGAGTTTGATTACCGCCATTGGCACTAAATGCAGATATTTTTTCAGTTTTGCTAAAATATCTACTCACTGAATAATACTTTTTGTGAAGCATTTAAGCAATAATAATAAGGGTAATAATAATAATAATAATAATAATAATAATAATTTTAGTAATGCTTGTCTCAGTTCTCAATGATAATAATATTCTTAACTATTCCTCCTCCACGTGGTGCATTCTAGATTAGATTCTCACAGACATCTAGACTAATAACAGCAGAAACCGAGTGCACAGTGGCATAACTGGACTTTTACTAGACTCCTTACTCAGTAAATGGATGTTAGCATCAAGGTATCTATTTGCCACCGGTTGCAACTGATTAAGTTTCTAGATCCGTCAACTCAAAGATGGTCTTGTTAATTCCAACTTTATATGGCACAGGAAAAACATGCTATATTATTTAAACTAGCGCCCATGTATTAATCTGGAGTCCAGTGAAAACCCGCTGTCGTTGTTAATATAAATCTAGATAATGAAAGGCATCTAGTCCAGGATGTATCACGTGGAGGATGAACAGTCAGAAATATTACTATCATTGGAAATTAAGACTTTGTATAGACATTGCTCAAATCTTCAAAATCGTATTAGCATCCCATCCTTAACAAGAACATTTTTTTTCATTTTCAGCTAATCTATCGCCAATCAACATCACTAGCCAATTGCACACATCAAGCCTCATAAATGCCGTCAATACCACCATAAAACCCGTTGCACCTTCCAACAACCACCTACTCACTCCCACTCTATTTTTACCAATCCAAGATGACATCACCATTTCCAAGTCGCTACTTGATAGAACCCGATCAGCGCGCCATTGTGACTCGCCGCTTAAGACGCCCCGACGATCTAACGGCAGTCTACCTCCCAAACCTTTACGATCGCCCATCATAAGACCATTGAATAGCAATCGTTCCGTGTCGCCATTGATTCGAAGTCCAACAGAAAAATTGACGACACGAATCGATCCAAATACGGGCGAAATGCAGTGGGTTACGACCAAAACGCGGTCCTATACCGATATCAATGCCAATGCCATTGTAACGGAAACGGAAGAAAGTATTCGCAACGAGACGGATCAAACGGAAATTCATGTGTTGAAAAGACAGACGAAAAAACGTAAGTTTAAGGGGGTGTTTTATTTAGTAGACTGAAACAAAACATTGATTGGCAACCGAGGTGGTTGCATTCAAAGACAGACACCAAGAGAAGTGAATCTGGCGGTATATCGTTCAACTGGGACAAAATACGGATCTATGTTTGACTTTTTTAAGATGCTTGAATATTTTATGACATACATTGTTGACATTTAACAAATGGCCCGCATTTAGTGGTTTGGTGGTAACAGTCAAACTCTTGTACATCTAGTTTCGGTAACTGTTATACATCTACAGGAACATGCTCTAGTTGATTTTAGCTTATATTTTTTCAACTTTACACACTTGATCGCTAATTCGTATTACACGCTATGTGGAATAAAAAATACTATATAATAGTTGAAACGCGAGACTTGAACAAAGATATCATTTTATAGAGTTACGCCAAAAAATTTAACAAGTGTAAAAGCCTACAAGAAACTCAATTTTTTATATATATCCTAGTACGATGACACGAAACCATCTTGGTGCAAAACGAGGCGACTGGAACTTGGGTAGACATGAGTTCGATTCCTATCTGGTAGAAGCTCGCCATTTGGCGGGTTGAAGCTTGAGACGATCCCTATTAGTGCGCAAAGTTGTTGTCAGTGGGGAAACCTCAGTGCTTGTCTCAGACTTGGATGATCATGGATTCGAATGACTAATCAATAAACGTTTTCATTCCTATTGGTCAATCCGTTTGATAAATAATTGACCAATTACTGACTTATTATTTCCAATTATGGTGATATGTGGTCTAACGATACACCTAACGACTTGGCCCTGGGCATCCGGGTTTGAATCCCATTTCTGGCCCACTAAATGCGGGCTTTGGGCAAATGTCTACTGCTGAAAGATACGCGGTTCCCGTGGACAACATTCAAAGTAGTAAACAATAAATTAAAATAGGAAATACACGCACGGATTCCTACATTTTTTCTATATTTATTACTTTGAATGTCTTACGAGAAACGCGCATCTTTCAGCAGTGGGGACATTTTAGCAAAGCCAAACGTGGGCCCGCATTTTAGTGTCGGTCCGAATTCGAGCGCTGTACTGTTAGACCACCCCGACATGTTCATTTTCCATTTAAGTAGTAACAAGGAGATAAAATTAATATTTAAATTATTGCTCCTGGTGTTGTATGTAATTCAAAAATTAATTAATTTAATTTACTGCAAATTTTACTTACAAAACTATTAATAGCTGAACTTTAACTAAATGTTCGTTTGTGTACGTGCATGTATGTGTAGCACGTGATTAAATTGTGTTGTTTTGAATGCTTGTTGTGTAACACAATGAACACTGAGTTTATTAATACGATCATTTTCTCTTACTGTAGTTAAAAATACAATTAAGATGACATTTACATATATATTACCCACTGAGTATATCTAATGACAAATGAACATTATATTGTTGTATTGTAAAATATGGAATGCTAATGATTCCAAAAACTGCTTATAAAATCTCAATTTCTAAATATTTAATTTTTGAAATTCTATTACTCTGAACAGCACGGAGCAACAATGTTGTTCTACGCCGTTGTTGCAATCGTGCAGAGGGCAGATCAATATAACTGGGCTTTTACCAGTGAATGGGTGTTAACAAACAGCCAAAATGCTTAAAAGGTTGATCAAAGGATTTACTTACCGGTTAGGCTTGTAAACCCGAAGTAGATTGCCTCGCCCATTCCTGTGAACTCAGAAAACGGTCTTCTAGCCAAGAAATTTCATTTATCCCCCCTCCCAGTTCAACTTACTTCTGACAACCTCTCTGTATAGGAATTCAAGTTGCTATAAGAAACTAGCAATTAATGAAGAGACGGCTCTGTCATCAACTTATGTTATATTATGTTTTGTTTAGCGTTAAGGTCAGATTTCCCACCTTTATTCTTTCTCTCTTGTGGATGAGGTATCTGAGTTCGGATTAGAAGATTGATGGTTCAAGTTGTGTTAATATCGTTCCTTGTGTCGGGATGGGCCAGCGGTACAGCGCACTCGATTTGAATCTGTGTGGGCATGGGAATTCGAATCCCACCACCGGCCCACTAAAATGCGGCCCCACTTTTGAAAGATGCGTTTTTTATCATAGTAGTAAAAATAATTCCCTATTTTCAACCCACGATTGGCTGCGGTTATTTATTAACACAAGTTTTAATATATTTTTTATTATTTTTTATTTTATGTTTGCTACTTTGAATGTTTGCACGAGAAACATTTTTCAGCAGTAGACATTTTAGCGAAGCCGAACGTGGGCCCGCATTTTAGTGCCGGTGGTAGGATTCGAACCCATATCCACCGAGGTCCAAATTCGAGCACTGTACCGCTAGACCATCCATTCATACATAACATATAATAAATGCCATCAAACAAAACAATACAAGATAAAAGTACACAGTAAAAAATTAGACGAATTAATCAAGTGGCATAAGGTTAGCCAAGATATACCATGTTGATATGCCTATTCGCGTTGATTAGTAAACATAAATCATTCATTTTATCGACAATAAATTGTGCGCATTGAAAGATAGTAGTACATTGGTGCCAGTGACATGCTTTCTTGTAAAGTTGATTTTAAAGCACGTTTAAAATCATTAACTAGAACGATATTTTCTTTTCAAAAAACGTATTAGGTACACAATAAAAATAAATGATCCTATTCCATTTTAATGATAATAACTGACATAAATCTGTCAAAACGAATTCTCATTATTTATTGCACACCAAGAAATAGGAAAATCAATCAATAAATATAAATAAAATTTATATATATTTATATAATTTTCATTTTTTTTGCATTCGACATCCCCACATAATTCTATTTAATTTTGTTTAGCACATTTAGAGTCGACGTAATAAAGTTGAATACAAGTCTAGCTGATTAGTTTATAGTGAAACCAAATTGAACATACATACGTAACATAAGTTGGTGACACCAGTTACCTCTTCATTAATTCCAAGTTTGAACAGCTTCCCGAATTCCTATACGAATAGGTTGTTGGATGCGAATTAAACTTGGAGGGGGAGAATAAATGAAGTTTCTTGACTAGAATGCCGCTTATTCGCAACAACGCCATTGTCTACAGGAATTGACAAGACAGTCGTCTTTAGGGTTGACGCCGGTTGACGGAGTTGCGAGCCTAACCGGCTACATATAGTAAATGGATACGTTGATATACCTTTTAAGCATCTTGGGTGTATACTGGGACCCATTTACTAAAAGAGAATCCAGTTATACTACTGTGCACTCGGCTTTTGCTGTTATTAGTCTAGATACCTGTTGGCACCTAGTCCAAGATGCACCACGTGGAGGAGGAACTGTCAGGAATATCATCATCATTGAAATGTGGGACTTTATGAGCATTACTCAAATCTTCAGGATCATCAGCATCCTAATCCAAAACAGCACAATTATTTGACGAAGCAATTTGTGGACATCTTATAAAGCGCTTTTATTTTAAAGCGTATGGTAGACACAAGGTCGTTTTATGGTAGTTCCAGTTGAATATGTATCTTTTTCTGACATTCGGTTTACTTATTCCAACTTGTAATAAGACTTGTGTTTCCACATGTTTGCCGTTGTGTTAATAGAATAAGGACTTTCTTGTGGGCTAATCTCCACTTAGAGACTACTAGAAATGAACCAGTCCCAAGCCTGGATAAAGAAGAATCGTTCGTAGCAGGAAGGGCATTTTGTAGTAAAACATAATCCACGACCTAATGCTTTAAATTGGCGTAATAGCAATGGAGAAAAACCGATCAGACTCCTCGTGAAAGAGCGACAAACCGTAAACCGGTTATGAAGACGTTATTCTCTATGCGCTTGACAAAATTAATATTTTAAAACTATTTTTCATTTTAGTCAAATCGCCAGGATCTCTGCGGACCGACCGGTTATGCTAGAAAATATTCTATAGCTGACAAAATTAATATTTTAAAACTATTTTTCATTTTAGTCAAATCGCCAGGATTCCTGCGGACCGCATCGTTACGTGTGCCCACCAGTCCACACTGTAAGTAGTGTTTTGTATGTGTGTGTGTGTTATTTGAAGTCGTTTTTTCCATTCATTGCGACCATCTCTTCACTATTTCCTATATTTATACGGCATAGCAAACGATCGATTTTGATGGCTTGACAAATGTTTATAAAAGCAGTAGATGGCATCATTGTGATGGTACCATTGTTCTCAAAGACCACCTGATTATTTGGCAGGATTATCTCCTTAGCTCAACAGCTGCACCCACCTGATATAGCGGAAACCCAGTTATATCAATGTGCCTTCGGTCTCTGCTGTTGTTAATTTAAATATCGATAGGTACCCGGTCCAAAATGCGTTACGTGAAGGATGAACAGTCAGGAATATTACTGTCATTGGAAATTGGAACAAGAGGACATTGTAGTAAAATCAGCAAACAGACGAAGTCAGTCTTTGATATGCACAATCTTTCGTGCCAGTATAATTGCATAGAACAATATTTCAAGCCTATGGCTCTATATAACACTATAATATATATATATATATATATATATATATATATATTATACAAAACCATTTTGCTTTAAGAATAAGCATGGGGCAATAAGACATCAATTACAGCAAAACAACAACAACAATAACAAAGTCTCGTTGGCATTAAATATTCTGCAAATCGAAGATTGCGCTTTCTTTTTCGGCTTTCACTCAACCTTGTCATCTGGTAACTTTGCCATCCAGAAACGTTGTTGTTTGCCAGGAATGGCGTCATCTTTCATTGTTTCCGCAGCAGTATAAATTTTTACAAAGGCCAGGCTTGCCAACCTTGCTGCTCAAACCCTCCTCCTTTATCCAGGCTTGGGACTGGCTAGATTGAATCATTTCTAATCCAAACTAGGCGGAGTTATATAACACAAAGGACTGTCTAAATTATTTTCCAGTAAATATGTTTTGTGCACAGCTCGTATTTACATTATGGCATCTGGTGACGAAACCACTTGTGCCTCGAGTGTTCTAGCAGTACAGAGGTCGACTTGGACCTCGGTGGGCATGAAGGGTTCGAACCCCACGACCGACGCACTAAATGCAGGTTCACGTTCAGCTTCGCTAAGCAATATCCCGTGTAAAATATTCAAATGTTTTGTTGTAAGGCGTTCAAACAGTAATAATTAGCATTATTAGTATTAAGTGCGAAAGCCAAAAGAAAGCTCATTATTTAACTTGCAGAATTATCAAAACGATTGTACTTGTACAATCGAACACTTTGACTTGTATTCAACGTTACCTTGAAACTTTCATTTTATGTTTAAAAGTGTTGTCTCTCCAATTGTGCTTTTAATTATTGATTATCTGTAGAAAACAATGTAATATTTCAAACAGTCATACATACAATCGTTTTAAAGCAGTGTGTTACTTGCAACAATTTTATCCTTGTAATATTGGAATGGAAAGTATAAGTTTATGTTTTCACTTAACTGATGGGTAGTTTGTTTATGACAGGAACAAAAGCAATTTGCTTGTAATACTACTACTCTATACAATGTATGCGATTAATGACTAAATTAAGTGCAAATTAGGAAAGCAAAAAAATGTATTTGTTTCCAAAATTTGTGTAGCTATATATGTACTAGTTAATGACATGTTAAACAATTTACTACAAGTAAAGGGTACATGTATATTTTTGGGGGTTGGGGACTTTAGAGTTTACAGGTAGTGGTTGTTATTATTACAAAACCCTTGTGCTTTAAAATAAGCATGGGGCAATAAGACAACAATTACAGCAAAACAACAACAACAACAAAGTCTCGTTGGTATTGAAGATTCTGCACAATCGAAGATTGAGCTTCCTATCGGCTATCAATCAACCCTGTCATCTATGTAACTCTGTCACCCAGATAGACGTGTGACTATTTTCTTTGCAGTTGTTTACCGGAATGGCGTCCTCTTATTGTTTCCGTAACAGTATAAACTTTTTACAGAGGCCAGGTTGCCAACCTTGCGCGCTCAAACCCTCTTCCTTTATCGAGGCTTGGGACTGGCTAGATTGAATCATTTCTGGTCCAAACTATTTGAAGTTATAAGATTATAGGAATAGATAAAAACACCGACAAAGTTCCATAATTCCATGTATTTGAACATTTTGCCAAACGTTTTGTTTGATTCCCCCATAAAACATTCATTGCAATGTGATCTTCCTCCAATAGTTTCTTGTGGTCTATACCAATCTTTTCTTTTACCATTTTCAATTGTCCGTTCTTGCTGGTAAACGTAGAATTTGACCAAATAATTTTTGTAATGATGTCATGTAGGGAACCAGAGTTGATTATTCTCATAATCCCAGCACTATTTGAAATGTAATCAATCCGGGTAATCTTTAAAATAGGTAACAGAGTCACCTTTTCATTAGTTCCAAGTTGTACTGGGGTGGTTTAGCGGTACAGCGCTCGAATTTGGACCTCGGTGGGCATCGGGGTTCGAATCCCACCACCGGCCCACTAAAATGCGGGCCCACGCGTTCGACTTCGCTAAACAATGTCCACTGCTGGTTGACATGTGTTTCTCGTGCAAAACATTCAAAGTAGCAAAAATAAATAAAGTTCGTATTGTACATTCGAACAGAGAGGATAAATCAATTTCCTTGGCTACAGAACATCGCTTTTTTGCGATTTACAAGGCAAATTTGTTCGGCGTAATTGAGGTTGACGCTAAAGTTGACGGATCCACAAGCCTAACCGGCTACATATGATAAATGGATACGTTGAAATACCTCTTAGGCTTCTTGGGTATATGCCAGCACCCATTTATCGCATGGGAATCTAGCAAAATCCTGTTATATCGCTGTGTACTCGTTTTTTGTTGTTATTAGTTTAGATACAGGTGGGCACCTACTGTCCAGAATGCACCACATCAGGATGTATTATCATCATTGACAATAATCCACAACTTTCTTTGACCTTGATACAATTGGCTCCATACTATAGTTAAAATGATAATACTTCATGTCATTACTTAGTCATTGAAACAAGTGACAATCATTTGTATCATACTAAACTCGATTTAAGAAAAAACCCCTAGATCAATCAGTACGAAGAAAAAAGATAGCTATAAAAATATTCGATTATTTCGTAACGAAAAATCACAAATTGTGTTTATGTAACCTTGATGAAATTGATTTTTGGTATTATAGGGAAAACAAGCCTGTTTATCAAATTTTTTACCACTTTGAGAAATGCATCTTTTAGTAGTGGATATAGTTCAGCGAAGCCAAGTGTGGTAAACCTCCATTTGGAACACTAACGGTTACAGGAGTACTGCAAGGATGTATTTTGTTTCTGTTTCTATTATTATAACTAGATCTATAAACATTTTCAGGTCATGAGCAGGAGAACTTGACGAGATAACTGCAGGGATGCTCAAAGATGGAGGTGATGTTGTGCAAGTGAGCTTGCTCATTTATTTAATGTTATATGGCATAATGAACAAGTTCCAAATGATTGGCGACAAGGCATACTTATTACTTTTCACAAAAAGGAAGTCTGAACGGTTGCAATAATTGGCGCCGAATAATTTTATTGTCAGTTCCTGGTAAGGTGTTTTGCAAAGTAATTTTAACCGTCTAAACAATGCAGTAGACAAACATCTTTGAGAACAACAAGCAGGTTTTCGAAAAAGAAAGAAGTTGCATTGAACAAATTCTAACCTCCGTAACATTATTAGACCAGTAAAGAATTTCAGCAATCACTTAGCTTTAATTTTATGAAAGCTTTTGATACTGTTTATCGATAACTCCGTGTGAAAAATTGTAAAGCTTTACTGAATACCATGAAAATATGTCAATCATATGCGTTCGCTATACCAAAATTCAAGTTGTTGTGTTTGAACAGAAAGTGGTTATTTGCTACACCAGGAACATGCCTTTCGTCACCGTTTTTGTTTCTCCTGGTAATCAATTTTATTAGTGGATATTCAGCGGCCAGCGTGGTAAACCTCCATTTGGAACACTAACGGTTACAGTACTGCAAGGATGTATTTTTGTTTCTGTTTCTATTATTATAAACGATCATAAACATTTTCATGAGCAGGAGAACTTGACGAGATAACTGCAGTGGGATGCTCAAAGATGGAGGTGATGTTGTAGCAAGTGAGCTTGCTCATTTATTTAATGTTATATGGCATAATGAACAAGTTCCAAATGATTTGGTCTTTACACATTATGTTGGTGTAGTCAGCAAGACTCCAAGAATGATGCAAACTATGACAAATATGTTGTCGAGTTGTGTTCTGTCTAAGAACAGCTAACATTGCACTCTAACCTTTAGTGCCAAAATTTGCCAACCCGTACATTCAATCTCCCATCCTGGTAAGTGTTTACACGAAAGTATTTATCCAGCAGTGGACATTTTAGCAAACCGAACGTGGGGCCCGCATTTAGTGGGTCGGTGGGGGGATTCGAACCCCGATGCCCACTCAGGTCCAAATCGGAGCACTGTACCGCTAGCCGCCCCGTTTACAATTTAGATTTGTAATTATGGTGATATTCCTGACTGTTGCTTCCACTTTATGGCGCATCCTATATTGAGTGCATGTAAGCATCTAGACTAATGCATCAGGGATCAAGTGCACAGTGCTATAACTGGATATCCAATTTAATGGATGTGTGCAAACAGTGGGTTCAGAACGTGGTCCACCATTTGGTGGATCGGCGGCGGATTGGAACCCATGTCCACCCAGGTTCAAGCTGAGCCCTGTACCGCTAGATCACCTCGGTAAATTTGTGGGTGCACTAAATTTAATTTTAAAATATCTGACTACAGTAAATTAATCTAAGCTTCAGTTAAGTTCATCATCGTGTACTAACAACTCTTTTAGTATCAATTCCCGACGTGTTTGTTTTCCTCTTTGAATATTTGTACGGCAAGCGCACATTTGAGCAGTGGACATTTGTAAAAGCCAAACGTAGGATTCGAACCCGATGCCCGCAGATCTAAATCGAGCACTGTACCGCTAGGCCGCCCCGTTTACACAATTTAGATTTGTAATCATGGTGATATTCCTGACTGTTGGCCGTGCGTTTTATCTATATTGAGTGCATGTAAGCATCTAGACTAGTACATCAGGGGATCAGAGTGCACAGTGCTATAACTGGATGTCAATTCAATGGATGTGTGCAAACATACATTCAGAACGTGGTCACCCATTTGGTGGATCGGCGGCGGGATTGGAACCCATGTCCACCCAGGTTCCAAGTTGGTATAACGCTAGATCACCTATGCTTTCTGGGCGGTTGGAAGATGGCACCTAAATTTTCCGGGTCAGTTGTTACGTTGACAGGTAGAAATTGCTGTACCCAATTTGAGAAAGCACGAATAGTTGTTGTTTGACAATAACCAGAAAGAAAAATAGCAGATGCTATTCGGAAAGAAATAGATTTCCAAGTTGTGTTCTGTTTAAAAGGCGTGTTTACGTTCATTTAAGCAAACAATTTTGTTATTTGGTTGGTGCCATTTGATGGAAGTTTTTTCTCAAAGCAATATATTTTAAATATGTCCAGTTTTGGATTGGTTTCATTTACGCTTGAAACAATCTACAAATGATTTATCTATTTGAAAATCCTTTCGTTTAGGAAATCCTTGGGAAGCAAGATTGTTCTGTAAAGTTGTACATTACACTCTAGTATTTGGAGATCCGTGCATATCGAAGATTGACATTCTATTCTGCTTTCACTTGTGTACCGTAATTTAATAAAACACTGTCCATTTGTATTGTTCTTCAGCAATATGTTTTTTTTGTTTTTTTTTTTTTTTTTTTTTTAACAGTAGATAGCCAACATTGTACAATCCTGCTCTTTTCCCAACCGGGACTGGGATGGCTTGATAATTGGCATGAGGACTGTGCAGTGTTGTGGCTAAAGTCGTGGCACATTAGTTGGTGGAGCATATGGCATACGTTTGTGTGTCATTTAAAGATTACTCAATACAAGGATCTTATAAAAAGAATTATATGCTCACAATGAGTAAATTATTTACCAAATAACACAAGCATGAACGTACTGTACTATTAACAACCCACTGTAATCTTGTTTACAATAATTGAATGTTTTGTGGGAGTGCCGGCGGTGGTCATTGAACCCATGCCTTTCCAAAGCTGTGTGCAAAACTAAAACATGTTTATCCGCTTGTCACAGAACATGTTTCAACAGTCACGCGACAACCTAGACAGAGTCAACCGATATTTTATCGTTTTGTACAACATGCGGTCGGCCGTTCTTGACATTTCAACACTGTTGAAATACATTGTATCGTATGTATTGTACATTATTCATCAACTTTTATAAGGTCAATAATGAAGATGGTGATGATAATAATGTTTCAAACACAAATATGTTCGTTTTAAGAGATGAAAATACGAAACATTAATCAATAGACAAGTCGTATAAAACATGTGCCAATGTTTTTTATCGATTAATTTTTTTTAAATAAATAATTTCAACATTGAATTTGTTGTATGGAATACATTGGTATGCTTTGATTGGTACATATATATATATATATATATATATAATTTATTTTGTTACAAAACCCTTTTGCTTTAAAAATAAGCATAGGGCAACAAGATACAACAGTAAGAGCAAAAAAACAACACCAAAGAACATATGCGGCAACACAATGATACCATTTGTTCCAAAATGTTGATGCCATGAGACATTTTTTTAAAATAAATCTTTCTGTATGGTTCTTAGCCAAGTTTTCTTTAGTCTACTCCTCCAACCCTTCTTTTGTTATTAACAACAGTAGTCTATTCCAAAACCATTGTTGCCGGTTCTTCGTAGAAGTTTTCACTAAGTAATTTGTTTTCGTCTAATCGAAAATTCTTCCTTATGACGTAAGCGCCAAAACGGAAGCCCACGATAGCCCCTGTGCACTCAGTTTCTCTTGTTTTAGTCCAGGATCGTGAATGCACCTGTAGCTGTAACAATTATGAATCCAGTGTTAGAGCGCTTGACTCGTTCCACAATTCGTGTCATTCTAAGTCCACCATATGAAGTTACACAATTACGATTATTGCAAAATGTGTGTGTGTTTAAAGTAAAATCGATTTTTATTGCTCATTACAGTCAATTATCATCACCACCAACCACAACATCCGTCTTTATTGCCCATTGCTATAAATGAAACCAATCATGGATCGAGTATTCATTCAATTCCGCAACAGCTGTTTACACCGTCAATCCGCATACCCGAACGAAGTAGGAATATTTTTGTTAAAAGAATAGTAATAATGACACATGTGCCAGAATGATCTAGTAATAGGGCGCTCAACTTGAACCTGAGTGGACATGGGTTCGATTCCCGCCATCGGCACTCAGTGCGGGCTCACATTTGGATCCACTGTTGAAGGATGTTTCTCGTGAAACATTAAGGGTAGCAAGAATTAAAATAATGGCAATAATAGTACTGTACTTAATTAGAATGTTAATTCTGTTTATCAATCTCCAATAATGGTAATATTTCTGACTGTTTCTCACCCACGTGTTGCATCCCGGACTAGGTGCCCATAGGCATCTGGACTAATAACAGTCGTAATTTACAAAAATTAATTTTATGAGCTACAATTGTCCCTGCCACTACATGTGTTGTTTAGTAAATAAAAATGGAATTATGTGTTTTATTCAAACAACAACTATAAATAGCAACATTGAGAGTTCAAGGTCGTTGGTTGGTTTGGGAAGTAAGGATTTAAATCCTATTGACGGTTCACTGAACGCGGGTTATCTGCTAGGGCTGTTCAATGCCTTATTTTTTATTATTCAATGTTTTTTAGATATTGATTTTTATGTTTGTTTATTTTTCCTCAATTTAAACAGCTTTTAAAGAAAATTTCCAATTTCGCACTCATTCCCAACCGCCAAGTAAGTCTACATACAATTGAAGCTATTAATATTATAATTATTTCACATATAACCAATAATTGAATCAGTTACATTGTGGCAATGATTACTATTCAAAGCACACATGTATGCACTATACATATTATATACATAGTTGAATCTATCTTTTATCTAAGTAAATTTAATTAATAATCAATACTTTTTTTTAAATATTCTGATTATTGATCGGCTTCAGGCCAAATTGCATTTTTCGATTGACAATAAAACAGTGACCAATCAGAGCTTCGCTAATATTAACCAATAAAAATGGGCGTATTTTGTACTGTAGTTAAACATTTACTGATGCAGCAATGGATGACTATCTTTGGAGACCTCATCATTCCCAAAATAGTACACAATATGCGTTTAGTTAGGAACACGTGTGTTATTAGCAAACAGTTTATGATTTGTTGAGAAGACTATTATTTCCCATTCTTGCGTAAAAAGTATACTTATTATGGGGCTTTAAAGATTTACTTGAATAATAAATGCACTTAGTTTTAGTCAACCAGCTTATAGTGAATTGGGCTTATGCTAATTACCCAGTGAAACATATGTCCCATTAATCTAACCCCATGACCTTACGTTGGAACCCATTTATTTCCTCGTCTAATTTTAAAAAATTACAGAAGTTTATTTGCTGACCCCTTTTAAATGTACAAATATTAGCGTTTGTTGATCATTTACATACCTTGTAGTTATATCTGCACTTTCTGTAAGATGATTGTATAGTGTGCCAAATGTTTATTTATTATCGATTAAACCAAATTTAAACACTGAAAGAAAGTAAAATAGAATGGTATGGAACAAAAGTGTATAGTAATGTACATTATTATCATAATGATAAATATTATCAAAATTATTATTATTATTAATATAAATATAAATATTATTATTATCATTATTATTATTACCTTTATTATTTTTTAAATTTTTATTATTATCACTTTTATTAATGTTGTTATTACTATTATTATTATTACTTTTTAATTATTATTATTATTATTATTATTATTATTATTATTATTAATTATTATTATTATTACTATTATATTTATCATTATTATTATGATTATTATTATTTACGGTTTTAGTAGTAGTATTACTTTAAATGTTTTATGGGAAATATCTTTCAGTAGTGGGCATTTTGGGGAAGCCGAATGTGGGCCCGCATTTCAGTGGGTCGGTGGTGGGATTCGAACCCAGGTCTAAATCAAGCGCCGTATCGCTAGACCACTCCGGCCTGCATACCGTTTTATTTCCCTTATTAATCAAAAGTTTGTTTTACAATAAATTGCATTTTTTAATTATTTTATGTGAAATTTTTAAATTACAAATGTTGTATTTTTTTTCAGTCAGATGCATTTCTTCAGTCTACTGAACATTCCAGCTGACTTTTTCTGACTTCTTCTGTCTTTCAGGCACTTATTGTTTGGTTTACTATATACAATACACATTGTTTGCATGATTGGCATGAAATTGCATGCATTGTAAATCTACTTTCAATTGATCGTTTTAGATTATTGATTTTTTCCCGTTTTAAGTAATTAAAAGATCGAAATCCAGTATCAAAACTTGCATTTAATGCATATCGTTTTTTTATGATTTAAATATGTGCATATATATATCACAAAAAGAGGCCTCTCGCCTTTCATTTTAACCGCACTCTCTTCTTAGTTACATTTGGAACTGGTTGAGGAGGTTATATACATACACTGAAGAACATGAAGAACATGGAAAATTCTACTGCATTTACGCTTTTGTAGAAATGGCTTCCTCTATATTTAGCCCTTTTTTCTTCATTTTCAATCGGACTTGGGACCAGCTCTCGATAAATTTATGTTGGCAAGATGACCAATGGAAGTTGGTGCTTTAAAAAGAGAGCATTTTTGTTCCGTCTTAATCCTACTTGCCGAATGGTACTTAGCTACGTCTTCTGTGGTATACCCCAACCTTTCTTTCGCCATTATCTATTTCAAAACCGTTATTGCTGATTTGTCGGGCGGTAAACGTAAAATTCAATCAAGTAATTTTCTGCATCTTATCAAAGATTGAGTTCCCTATCAACTTTTACACAGCCGTGTCATTTGGATCGCACTATCAATTCTCTGTTGTTGTTGTGGTTTTTCTGAATGACATCCTCTTATTGATTATGTAACACAATGTACGTTGTTTTACAGAAGCCAGGTTGCTAACCTTGCGCTCACAGCCCTCCTCTTTTATCCAGACTTGAGACTGGCTAGATTGGTTTATTTCTGATTTTTCTAAAAGGAGATAATTAACTATTAAACTTTACATTACTATTCTGAATATTTACTGAATGTTATTTGTATAAAAAATCAATGATAATATTTATTTTTTTAAAAACTAAAGCTCATCCATACCGTGTGAGCAGTCAGACGAATATACAGCACTATCCACAAGTGAAAACTCAGTGGATTTCAGGTAAGATTTCATTTATTATTATATTCATTATTGGTACATAACCCTTTTGCTTTAAAATGAGCAACAAGATACAAGAGTAACAGCAAAGACAACAACAAAGTCTTATAATTTAAAAAGAACATATGGGGCAACAAAACGCTACCATGTATTCGAACATTTTTGCTTGATTTCCCCATGATACATTCATTTATTTTATTGCTACTTTGAATGTTTGCACGAGAAACGCATCTTTCAGCAGTGGACATTTTAGCGAAGCCGAACGCGTGGGCTCACATTTTAGTGAGCCGGTGGTGGGATTCGAACCCGGGTGCCCACCGAGGTCCGAATTCGAGCGCTGTACCGCTAGACCACCCCCGGAATGGTTCTTAGCTAAGTTTGCTGTCCATTGCAAAACCGTTCCTGCTAATCTTTTGGACGGTAAATGTACAATTTTACCAAGTACCTTTCTTCACCCAATTGTTGCGTGTTTGCCGGAATGACGTTCACTCATTATTTGGCCTCCTCTTTTATTCAGGCTTGGAACTTACTAGATTGGTTCATTTCTTATCTTTTCTAGGCGAGTATTGATTATTAATTAGTCATTCTTTTACGTTTTCTACATTTTTTAAAACGCAAACCTGAAATCGGCTGGAAATAATTTTGTATGGTGAGTTGTCGCAAGGCTGACCATATACTACTAAATGATTAATACTACTTTTTTTATTTTAAATGGGCGTCCGTTTGTTCACCCTATGCAGCCAACAGGGATCATTGGAGGGGTTTAACTCGGGAGATGTAATTAACATTGAATGTCAGCACACCTCAAGTGTCGTTCTTTGAGTACACACTACAAAAGTTGACGTTTTTGATTTTAATTTGGAAAGGAGATTACGAACTATCTCCGCAGTAATAAGAAAGGACCCAGATAAACGTAAGAGACTGGTAGATAGGTAACCTGTAAAATCAGCATTGAAGACAGATTGGAAGTATTTGCTGAAAGTGTTACAGACTTTAGGCAGAAAAAAAAGAGACCCATAAATATCCTTAAACTGTGGAGAAGCGTTGGTAATCTCACGTTTATTCTTAATAAATCTAAATAGCAGGCTCCTATCAGTCTTAGCCTTGTTTAGGAGACTATAAATTCTACGATGCTTAAGGCTGCTAAAGCTAAATGCACATTTATTACGTAATGCAAAGTAATTATGATAAAAACATGGGAGGCTGGTTAACTTCCACTTATGAAACTCGCGATTATGAAGTTCAATGAGTCAAATAAAATGCCGTGGGATCTTAGTTGTTGGCAGGGTAGGAATACGGAAGGGGACAAAATGATTAACTCCAGACTTAATAATGTTGGAGAAATAACTATAGAAGTTATTAACCTTGTCTGTAGAGGAATAATTTTATTAAATACTCCTAAGATAATTCCTAAAACCCTCAAAATTAGCTTTACTGAAATCGGGGATAGGCGCAGAACTGAGTTTGGCAGTACATTAAAACAAAAAGTATAAACAATAATAATAACAATAATAAATAAAATTAATTGTTATAATAATAAAAAAAACATAAAAAATAGTGTTAATTATTTTTTTTATTAATTTAGTGCCAAAAGGAGCGTCCTGCATAACTCGTGAATATACCTGAATAGGGTGAGGCGCGATACACGTCCGTTGGATTATTTCATTTTTTTGCATTATAATACGTAACTTATTTTTTATTATTTTTGTATATTTATAATTTTTGCTCGTTTTCTATAATTGTAAAGTTTAACTATCCACCTTAATTTTGTCTTCATTAAAAATTTTTTTTCAGTGACTAATCCCCCTTTACCTCACCATCCATTTCAAATTTCCCCGAGAACGGAGTACTAAAAGGCGTTTTGGCCTACTCAAGTCGTGAAAAATCCTGAAATATACAACTTTTGAGGTATGTTTAGTTTATAAACTCATTAACTCTAACCACTTCAATAATCTTTTTGTCCTCTTCAATGATTCTCGATTAGGGCATCCGTTTAAGATTTTCAAACCTACGGTTTAATCCCTTCTGAGTTCTTATTTTTCGTATAGGGTTATTTCTGCATGCAATAGTTTACCTGCCCACATTGTCTCGGCCTCGTCCCTTAATACCTTTAAATCGGCCTATGATTCGTATTATCTTCATAATTTTATTTAATATTTTACTTTATTTTGTATTGTCTTCTATATTACCCTGTTATATGATACTTGATATTTTGAACCAAGGTCCAAAAGGAGTTTCTCTCCTATTTGACTCGTGTATTAACCTCAAAACTGAAATGTTGTTAGGTAGATAGTGCGTTGTGTGAAATTTTATATATTAGTTTGGGCGCTTAAAAATTATTATAGTATTTTTACATTGAGATATGACATTTGTTTTTAATTTTACTTTACTTTTACTTTTTTAAAATTATATATGCTCTTACAATTTTTACCTCGATATTCACAATACAAAACTGAGTACTAAAAAGCTTTTTTTTAACCTAACAGGTGTACTAAACCGCAATTTACGGTAGTTTATAATTTTAAATGCTTTTTGTTTCATTAACGTTTTCGATATATTTATTTTACTTTTGAGTTACTATTTTATTCCATTGAATATTTATGTTAGAAATCGAAATAAGCATATTCTAAACATTCATTCATTTAGTTAATGGCGTAGTTATTTCAATTATTCTTATACTTGTACAACATAATAAATGATCGAATTCGATGGTCTAATACGTAAAAGTATAACAAAGTTTATTAACTGATAGATAGCATTTTTTGGGACGGTGCCACTGTTCGTAAAGTTTGACGAGTCTGGGACTTGTAGGGATATGACAGTCCATTGACTTAGCTATTGTTTCCAAGATGAAGTCTCAGTCAATATATTATGAAGAACGTCCCAAACAGCATCCTTCCAAATAAGTTTCTAGTCATATCGTGATGCATTCGGTCCCTATCCTGATAGTCTAGATGTTTCGGTACACCTAGTCCAGGATACGATACGTAAAAGAAGTCAGATT
This sequence comes from Cardicola forsteri, assembly GCA_025895645.1. Lineage (NCBI taxonomy): Eukaryota > Metazoa > Platyhelminthes > Trematoda > Strigeidida > Aporocotylidae > Cardicola > Cardicola forsteri. The sequence goes on along the minus strand of JAKXYG010001498.1, from coordinate 98,132 downwards.
TATCATTAGTAGAAATTGAGAATAACTATTGCTTAAATCCTTATGATCATTTTCCAGATGTTTAACTTTAAAATTAATTATGTTAATTATTATGCTAGGTTAATTAGGTGCGTTAATAAACATTTATATTATTTTTAATATTTTAAAATAAAATTATAGATTTTTTTGTTTTTAGACGTTCCTCAATAAATTATGTACTTAAAAAATGGATCAAAATCCTGTTTTCTAACTTTACCTTGTAAGTTATGAAATAAATAACTCGCTTTAAGTGTTAATTATTCGTAGATATGGACGACGGGTTTTACCACAGGAATTTTTAAAGCAATACACCGCTAAAATTGATGCACAATTGTTAGAAGAATATCGTCAATTTAGTAGTAAATTAAAAACTTCGAAATCAGTAGTTCAAGAATCGCTAAATACAGAGAAGTTAGAAAATTTAAAGTAAATTATTATTATGTGCATATATATATATATATACTGTTATTTATTAGCAAAGTTACAGATTTGATTGAGAAGCATTTTTTGTTTAAATTTAGATTGTATGGGTTATTATTTTTTAAGATAAATTATTTATTTGTTATCGTCTTTATTAAAATATTAGTTAATAATAAAAAATTATTTGGCTTGTTTGCAGGCGAATGTATAGCGAGTTGTTACCACATAATTTGGATCCTTTATATCGCAATTCTTTACGTGAAAAATTGGAACGCTATGAAATGATATCACGCAGAAAAGTTTTAAAAATACCTGAATTTTACGTTGGTATATTTATTAACTTTATTTAAATAAACTTTCACTGACATAATACCATGATATAAATAATAGTGATATATTATGACTAAACATTTTTAAGTTATTGTTTTCGGACACATGCAGCGATGGATCAATCTGACAACGTTCTAAAATAAATTTTTGATCTAACTAGCGTGGAGATCGTTTTGAACAGCATTTATCCTAGTACGTTTCTGACCACCTTTCCTTTTCATTCAATCAGTGGGAAATAATTACGATACGTGAGATTTTATCAAGATTTCACTGGTTTGTACAAAGTCTATGTGCGAAACTGAAACCTGGACACTTACAGGGTCAGAAATAATAAAGCTCAACAAATTAGAAGCAAAATGTCTCATACATCCACTTTTTTTAACGAACTCAACTGTAAATTTCAAACGGTTTTATAGTTGATCTATTGTTGAAACATTTTCGGAATTTGAGAATGCAGCGATGGGTATGAATTTGGTTAGCACATTTTATACTAGGTCGAAAACTAGTTTGATCCAGGACGTGTGATCTAGTTTGATCCGGTCCGATTTGTCTAATTATAGCTAAAGTGTCAAACTTCTAACGTTTTCCTCTAACTTCCCTTTCTCAACCGAACATGGGACCAGCTATAGTAGGGTTATTTTGCGTATTTGTTATTAATTACTTAGTGGTTTTTAAATAATAGGGGTGGTCTAGTGGTACAGCGCTCGACTTGGACCTCGGTGTGCATGAGTTCGAATCCCACCACTGGTACTAAATGCGGGCTCATGTATCCACTGCTGAAAGATACGTTTCTTGTAAAACATTCAAAGAAGTAAAAATAAATTATTTTTAAAAATATTTTATAGGTTCTGTTCTATCTGTGAAAACTGCTGACAAATTTGCTCCGAATAATATACATCATTTCCTGGGGATATGTATTGAACGTTATAATGAAGGTTTATACACGACTTTTACTTTACGCAATGTAATAGATAAAACTGGTACGTCAAAAACGTTCATAAAAAGAGAGTTTTTATAATCTAGAAACAATTACTTGTTTTTTTTTGAGCAAATGAAGATTTTGAGTTTTTCCTTTGCTAACTGGAATTAAGTTAATTTGAATTTGTTTCTATTAGCAGTTCTTGTATGAATATATAATTATAAATGTTTACTATATTTTAATGTGTTAACTTATTTAGTAAGTCGTTTTTGATATAAGACTATCGGTTAACTACAGTTGAATATAGAATCAAATTCTAGTTTTATCTTCCTCAGTTTATTTGCTTCATTTATTTTATTTTGATTAAAACAACATAATTGGATATATTTATATAATTTCTATTGATTCTGGATCACCAGAAATCGTTTTTGGGTTACATACAGTCACTCTGCTGACACATTTTCCAAAGTTTACTTATCTGCTCCAGTTATTCCAAATTGTGATTAAGGGAATAAATTAGTCATGGAACATTGTGAAACGAAAGATTGATAGAGATAGTTTGGTGCTCTTCCCTTTAATCAACTCAAAATGACCAAACTGGTTGTCCACCAATTCTCGATATCTTTATGCACATGCAAAAACAGGTACGAGAAAAAGTGAAGCAAGATTATTGTGTGCGGAATTTTGAAAAAATTATAAGGAGGATGAGCAAATGCATAGGAATTTTGTAGCAGATGAGCTAGACCTTTTTACTTGCCATAATGACAGTGGAAATGTATACAATAAATTGGAATAGCTATGTCGTAGCAACAAAGTTAAAGTTGAATTATCTAGCATTTCGAATGAAGACTGGTTACTCTATTTCAATCAGATTTTCAACTTTTTTAAAATTACATCAGGATGGTTGCGAGACCGATTCGTAGTTGACACAATTCCTTTAACAATTTATTCAATTTCCGTAGAACTTCCCACGATCGGTGATATTATGCACGTTTGTAGTAAACTCAAAGCTAGGAAAAACCGCCAGTTTCGACAGAATTCCTCTATATGTCCTCAAATACGGCATTCTGGAATTTCGGGTGAAATTTCAGCGTCTTACGTAGCATTTATAGACTCATCTTCAGCTTTCGACTTGCTGAATACAAAAACGATTTTGGATGGCTATGTCACATGACGGAACTCCCTTGAAATTTGTAAACCTTTTGCTCTGTACAAGAATTCAACTGCTGCAATCCGCATTTGTAAAAAATCTATTACAAAGCCGTTTGAAATTTGCTGTGGTATCCTTCAAGGCTGCATGGCTGCTCCGCTTCTGTTCAACTATTCAATCGACGTAATATTTTCCAAAGTTTCTGGACAAATAGAAGGTGTGTGTGTTGGTACAAAGTCCATCATTGACTTAGAATACGCTGCCGATGCTGTTCTTCTAGCTGAAAATGAAGATCAGCTGCAGTGTGCATTGGATTTCCTTGTAAAAGTTTCCGGTGAATATGGTCTGAAAAAATCAGTCATCATGTCGTCAGAGGCTCCTGATGCGAGGATTGTATTAAATGATGCTGTGCTTCCCAATGTAATGAAATTTACTTATCTGGGCTTTTTGACTATTTCTGACGATGGTCCATCCAATGAAGTAAATTGTTGAATTTATTTAGCTTCTGCTGCGTTTGGAAAACTTGCTAATTTACTATGGAGACGAAGAAACATCAATAGAAAGACAAATATGAAAATTCTTTTCATTGGTTCGCACAGTGCTTCTGTACGCACCTGAAACCTGGAATCTTACAGTGTCAGATAATGAAGCTTAACAAATTTGAGACAAAATATCTCATATATTTGGCACAACACCCATTTTGCATTGTCCATATCAGGGGATTGGACGAAAGGATCAATAACCGCCAAATTTGAGATGACCACCAATTTCACGATCTTCATTTATTGGTGTCGCACCAACGAAGTTTTCTCTGATTTGTAAAAATCCTGATGCAATCTCACGTACCGTAACTTTGGCTTGTTTAAATGCCAATTGGAAGAAAAGGAAAGGTGGTCAGAAACGTACTGTTCGGGACGATCTTCAGCCTATTTTGGCCGGGATTTTATCTTGGAAACAATGGCAAAGTCGTTGGAGTGACATCTGTGCACGCCTCCGAAAACCGTGAACAGTGGGAAGGAATTATTCGGGATGCTACGAGAACTTACTTTTTTTTCTGCATGAGAACTTGGAAGTAATAAACAGGTGATTTTTCCACCAACTTATATAATTTTTTCCTGGGTATGCAGTGTGGTTAATTCAAACATCATTTCTTGATTAATTTGGAAACAGAAGATAAGGTTAGTTATTAAATATTCACGTGTAAGAGTTACAATTACTGTGAAATGGGTACGTCTTTATAAGATAGCGTTGAACAAAATCCATTCCAGCATGCTGATAACTTTTCTGAAAGTGTAACAATGAATATTTACATTGTCGTGGACTGGGAGACTCATGTTTTCAATCTTCCAATAGTTAAATATTGATGATATTCTCATTTTCGTTTCAAAACTGTCAATATTTTTTGCATTTACTGATTGTGGTGGCTTTGCCATCAACTTTTATTATTATTATTATATTTGTACGACATTAAACGATCGATTTCAATAGCTTGATAAGCGAAACAAATGTGGAAGAATAAAGAATTTTCTTGACGGTGCACTGTTCTCAAAGATTAACGAGTCTCTAACCTTAAGATACCTTTTAAGTATACTGAGTGTATGCTTGCACCATCCCGCCGTAGCGGAAGTCCAGTTATACTGTTGTACATTTGATCCCTGTTGTTAGTCTAGATGCCAACGGGCATCTAGTCCAGGGTACACCACATACAGGATAAACAGTCAGGAATATCACCATCATTTGAAATTGAGACTTTATAAGTATTACTCAAATCCTCAGGATTATTAGCATCCGTATATATAATGACTGAGTAACGAATTCTCGTTTAGATCAACTAGTTATGTCCCTTGTTATACGTTACTTTGCCTTAGCTTATTATAAAGCAATTATAATTGAATAAATATTAATGGGTTTTGTAAGAAGGCTTGTTTTAGGTTATTTTAATTTTTAAATAACTACTGTTGTACCAACGTGTATTAGTGTGATTTATTTAATTATCTTTGATTGTTTATTGAAACTATTTGTTTATATGCATAATCCTTTGCAGCTGTCGAAATTCAATATGAGCTGTATAATCCGACCATATTATCTGTAGAAGTTATGCTTCTGGAAAAGCGTTTGGATCAAAATCTTTTGTATTTACGTGATGCACCTCTTTCAGAAAGTCGTTTTCCTTTTGATATGAATCCTGTGCCGTTGATACCCAGTGATCCAGTACCTATTAACGAAAATAAGGTAAATGATTCAATAATTCCGCATTTTCAAAGTTTATGGGATGAAAATATTTTTGATTAATGAGTTTAAAAGTTTTTTTTACTTTTAGAATTTTAAGTGTAATAGTAAATTAAACTCTTGGTATAATGGCTTTAAACAAAAAGTGTTATCAATCTATTTAGTGTGTTGATGGGAATGTTATGACATGCAGCGCATGCTGTATATTATGGCAGCATGGATAATTGATAATTGGTAATTTCTTATTAACCAAGGATTAAGTCAAAAGATTCAAATTAAAGCGAGATGTATTTTTAGGGACGTCAACGATTTTGATTATTTAGGTTATGTTTGTATTGTCTCAACTTCTAACAATGACAATATTTTTGACTGTCAGCTTTACGTGGCGCATATAGGTTTAGATGCAATAAATACCTAGACTGACGCATCAGGAACAGACTGTGCAGAAGTATAACTGGTCTTCCGCTTTGACTGATGGGTGCAAATATGCAATCAGACTACTTAAAAGATTTCTTAAGGTGTACGTATACCATGTGTAATCAGGCGACTTTTTCCATTTTTGCAAATAAATGCGCTGTTACAAGGATGCTATTAGCCAAGAAACTGTTATTTTTCTACATTTACCAAATCATGGGATTGGATTGTTTAATATGCCGTAAAATATAGAAATAATGAGGTGACTACGTCACCAACCACAAAGAAAGCGAGTGTTACATTTTTACTAATTAGTTTACTTTATATTGTTTTAATCAGGTTGAATTACTTCCTCCTCCGTGGAAATTCAAATGGTATTTGTACGGTTATCGCGGTATTGCCGACAGTATGTACAGTTATCTCACTGACGAAGAGCTGTCAAAAATAGAAGCCAAAATCAATTTATTTAATCGATACGATTTAATGAAAATGTACAGGTAATTTTGCAAAATAATGCTATTAGATTTGGCTTGACATAGTAATCTGAGTAGTTAAATCACGATTTTTAATAATGGTGATAATCCTGTCTCTATCTCTATATGATGCATTTTGGACTCAGGTTAACATGTATTAGGGACTAAGTACACATCGATATAAACAATGTGGTTTTCGGGAATAAATGCAAGTATATTGGTTAGAAATCTTGTGCCGGTACAGCGGTCGACTTGGACCTCGGTGGGCATAAGTTTGAATCCCACCACCGGCACTAGATGCGAGCCCACGTTCCGCTTTGCTAAAAGATGCGTTCCTCGTAAAACATTTAAAGTATTAATAATAAATAAAATAAAGCATAGAATGTGCGAGTTGTAGTGGATATTTGCTTAGGATTGAATGTAAATAAATTTTCTTGTTCGGCATTTTTATTTCCGAAAACACCGATTTTTAATATCTGTTATGTTTTTTTCTTTTTAAAGTTGGTTATTTTTCAGTTTATTATTGTGGAACCAAATTCGTTATTTTCAATTAATGAAAATACATTGGTTAAGAATGAAATGAATGTTAAGGTTAGGCGAAGACAGTTTATGGTCTTGTCAGAAAAATATATTGACTTTGTTTGTGATGTATACACCACATATGACAATTATCTGAATGTAACCTAGGTAATGTCCCTCGACACCTTTTCCAGTTTTGAAAAACCTAATATTCCTGATTATTTATCTATCTATAATGCATTCTGAGTTGGATCAAAATTCAGTAAAGTTTTCATTTAATACAGATTATTCCAATAATATAGGCAAAGTACTCGTGATTTCTTCAGGCATGTTATGCAGGCGCTAAAATGGGCAGTGTCAAAATTAACACACTGAAATTGATTAACTTTCCTTACATCACTTAAGCATATTAGGCACATCAACATTTTACTAAAATAACCGTTAAACATTACTTTAACAATACTAATAATTAAAACAATAAAAATATTTTTTTTAACAAATAGCATTACTAAATTCTCGCTTAGACAAAAAACCCAGAATTTACACATTTCCGCAAGATAAAAATACTACTACATTGTTTCCTTAAAAATTAATTATATTATAAAATATGTAGATATATAGATAATAGACATCCAATTTTACAAATTTAGTAGTGCAAAGAATCACAATGGTTTTTTATAACAACAACAAAAGTTGGTGGCAAAGCCACCTCTATTAGTTCCAAGTTCTCAAAGCATCACGAATAATTCCCCTCCATTGTTCACGGTTTTTGGAGGCGAGCACAGATATGTTAGTCCAGCGACTCTGCCATTGTTTCCAAGATAAAATCCCGGCCAAAATAGGGTGAAGATCGTCCCGAACAGCGTCCATCCAAGTACGTTTTTGACCACCTTTCCTTTTCTTCCAATCGGCATTTGGACAAGCCAAAGTTACTGAACGTGAGATTGCATCAGGATTTTTACGAAGAACGTGACCAAACCAGCGCAATCTACGTTGTCGCAATACCAAGGAAGGAAGTTCATGGAATTGGAGGTCATCTCGAATTTGGTGGATACTGATTTTTTTGTCCAGTCTCTTGATATGGATGATGCAAAATGAGTGTTGTGCCAAATATATCTGAGACATCTTGCCTCAAATTTGTTAAGCTTCATGATCTCAGACCCTGTAAGAGTCTAGGTTTCAGCTGCGTATAGAAGCACTGTGCGAACCAATGAAGAGAAAATGTTCATCTTTGTCTTTGGATTGACGTTTTTTCGTCTCCATAATGGATTAGCAAGTTTCCCAAACGCAGCAGCAGTCAAACAAATTCGTCGATTTACTTCGTTAGATGAACCTCCGTCAGAAGTAAACGAAAAGCCCAGATGCGTAAATTGCTTTACATTGGGAAGCACAACATTATTCAATATAATCCTCGCATCAGGAGCCTGTGACGTCATGATGACTGATGTTTTGGGATTGATCTTCAGGCCATATTCACCGGAAACGATTACAAGAAAATCCAATGCTCTCTGTAGTTGATCTTCATTTTCAGCTAGCAGAACAGCATCGTCAGCATATTCTAAGTCGGTGATGGGCTTTATACCAACATACACGCCTTCCATTTGTCCAGAGACCTTTTTTAAACGCTGGATAGGAATCAACGAAATTATTGATATAATCTTGTCGAATTCGATTTTTTAACACATAATCAATTTTTTCTTTGAGCGTGCCTTGATTTTCTGTCCGATTCACCCCTCCTTTAAGATAACAAAAGATTTGCAATTACATTGAGGTCTGCGTTGTATGGAGGCTCAGTTTTTTGCTATTTAAAGAATTTTAAGTCGAAACAAAAAATGTGTTAAATTTTAAGTTATGATAAAAAGCACATCTTTTTCCACGTATGCACTGGAGCATTATCTTGAATAATTACTAAACGTCCTGAATTATTTCATCGTAATTCGTCCCTAACCCTAACCCGATTCACCTCTCCTTTAAGATAACAAAAGATTTTCAATTACATCTCACACCATAATTAATGTTACATTTTATATATGTACAAAATTTGAAAACTAATCAATTTTCTTTAAATAAAATGTATGCAGTAACGTGTACTGGGTTATGTGAGCACTTGTAAAATTATGTAAAGAAATAATTTCTTTGAAATTATTGTTGCGTAATCGTTTTATGTTATTAACTAAATATGTATATAATTTTTAAGTGTAAATATCATCATTTACCCATTTGAATGCTTTTTATCTAAAAATTCCAAGACACTTAAATATTTATAATTATAAAAAATTTAAAAAACAATTTACTTCAAGTATTGATATCCCATGTTATTTTAGCATAATTACTTTATTGAAAAGAAAATATTTCTCAAGTTATAAAAAAAAAAGAAAAATAAGAGTTTTTTGACAAGTCCCATTTTGGATCCTGTACAATCTAGCTATGGAGGATTTTCCTAACAGAAAGTTGTTTTTTTGCCAAGTTTCGTAAATTTTTGTTTCTTATCGAAGAAACTGAGTTTTATATGTTAATTTTTTCTTTTTTCTTTTTATTACTTTAAATGTTTTACAGGAGATGCATCTTTCAGCAGTGGGCACTTTACCGAAGCCGAACGTGTGTCCCCATTTAGTACCGGTGTGGGGTTCGAACCCATACCCACCCGGTTCAAGTCGACTGCTAGTTCACCTCGCCACATGCTTATGATACTAATTTTACATAGGAAACAGTTTTCTTTTTTTACAAATTGGGAACTAATAAAGAGATAACTCTGTTACAACCAATATAATCTCAAAAATTAACCTAGATATATTATTTTCACTTTATTATTGCCTGTCGTTAGCACTTTTTAATCTATGAATTAATATACTCTCTGTAGTGTATAACAACTGAAGACTATAGTTTATAAATATTTTTAAATTTTTATTGAGTTATTAATATTTTTGTTGATTGTGTAACACTAGGTCCCGAACTTGTCCCGAGGAACAGCACCAAATTTATGGTGAGGTTCATATTCAACATCAAGATTTGATACGTTATCAAGAGGAACGCCGACGTGAAATAGGAAAACGAAACAGTTTCAAAGACTCCGAAAATATTCCTATTTGTGAAATTGCCTGAATAACTTGTGTTGATATTTTGAGTGTACAGTTGGTTCTGAATTAATAAACGTTTAAACAATTGTTTATTTTCCCCTTTTTTAACACAAGGCCTTAAAATTTGTGATTTGAGAAATAGTTTTACAAGACAACAACAAATATATCTTTATTAGTTTCAATTTCTCAGCATCACGTATAATAACCTTCCAATGTTTACGGTTTTTGTAGGCGTGTAGATATATATCAGTCCAACGATTTTGCCACTGTTTTCAAGATAAAGTTCCGGCCAAGATAACTTAAAGATAATTCCAAACGGCATCTATCTAAGTAAGTTCTGATTACTTTTCTTTTTCTTCTACTCGGCATTTGGACAGGAGAAGTTGCGGTACGTGAGATTGCATTAGGGTTTCTAGGAAGAACGTGATCAAATCAGTGCAATCTTCGTTGTTGCGATACTAGTAATAGAAAAACGTGGAATTATAGGTTATCTCAAATCTGGTAGATAGTTTTTTTCATCCAACCTCTTAATATGGAGGGTGCAAAGTGGATGTTTTGCCAAATGTATCTGAGATATCTTACCTCAAATTTGTTAAGCTTCATGATATCTAACCGTGTAAGAGTCCAGGTTTCAGCCGCATACAGAATTACTGTGCGAACCAATGAAAAGAAAATGTTTATCTTTGTGTTTGGCTTGATGTTTTCTCATCTCCTATGTGGATTGGTAAGTTTTTCAAACGTTTTACAAGACGTTTGAATACCTTCAGTAGAATATGAAATTACCATCATCAATTTTCATCCACTTCATTTTTGTTGGTTACATAGTCACCCCTTCATTATTTTCCATATACGTAGGAGATTAACAAAGTCTTTTGGCTGGTAGACGTTATCCTTCTGATGTCACCGTATTCGCAAGGATTGAGAAGGCCGCCTGATTTTTTATCGGTTATCTTTAGATCAACGGCCACATATGGTATGCATATACCTTAAAATACCTTTTAAGTATCCTGGGTGTATACTTGTACACAACCAATGTGGCGGAAGCCCAATTATACCACTGTGCACTCGGACCCTGCTGTTATTGGTCTAGAAGTATGGGGACACCTAGTCCAGGAAGTACTACATGGAGGATGAACAGTCAGGAATATTACCATTATTGAAAATTGAGACTTTATAAGCATCCTAATATTAATAAATTATTAAAAGCGTTATTACTGATGATTATTTTTTTATTAAAAATATCCCACCTGTCAATCCACACATGGTAGTATTATTAGTAAAAACGGAGAAACCAAAGTCGGTGTTAAATCCAGATGTGGAACAACAATTTAGGTCTTCCGTCAACTTAAACTAATATGGTCATGTTCTTTTATCCGCCTGAAGACAAAACTTCGTTTGTACGCATCAAACGTGGAAGCGAACAGACAAATTTGATAACATGGTTGATAATTCTTATTGTTAAAATCCATACACTGTTAATTGGTTTATAGCTGTTGTAGCCGGTTTCAACTTCAGTTGAGGAAGGATAAGGAATTAGAGCACAAGATTAGCAACCCAGTTAGTAAAACATATTGCTGAACTGATAACAAGAACATACCATTTTATGACTCGATCCATGAATAATTTGTCTTACGGTATCAAATGGGAAATTAACAGATTTGGATTTTGCGGATAATATTGGTCTACTCAGTGAAACTCCAGAAATGATATAAAATATGTCAACAGGTCTCAGTGATATCAATTTTTGTACTGGCTTACGGATTAATTGTTCAAAAACAAGTGTTGTGCACTAAGTCAAACAATGATTTGCCCATTAAAATTAGTGGACAAAATATTGATACTGTTGATTCCTTTACATATCTGGTAAAGACGGAAAAACCATAATTAACGTTAACCCTCATAGATTTTGATAACGATTAAGATATGAATGTGATTTAAAATTCGAAAATATATATTGATAACATTTCTGTCACTAAAATGATTCATGCAATTCAAAAGTTGGAAAACAAAGCAGGAGAACTTGATGATATAACTGCAGAGATGCTCAAACATGGAAATGACGTAGTAACATCGCATGCATAATAAACACGTTCTAAATGATTGGTGACAAGGTTATTCTTTGTTATTCTTTCTAAAAAAGGAAGTCTGAACAATTTCAATAATTGGCGTGGAATAACCTTATTGTCTGTTCCTGGTAAGATGTTTTGCAAAGTAATTTTAAATCGTTTAAGTGGTGCTGTAAGTAACTATCTTCGAAAACAACAAACAGATTTTTGGAAAGGAAGAAGTTGTATTGGTAAATACTCTCCGTAACATTATTAAATAATAATAATAATAATAATGTCAAGAAATTCAGCAACTATTTAGTCAATTTTATTGATTTTATGAAAGCTTTTAATAGTGCTCATTGACATTCTTTGTGGAAAATTGTTAACTGTTACGGAATACCGTCGAAATATATATTATGCGTTCATTATACTAAAATTCAGGTTGTTGTGTTCGAACAAAATGTGGTCATACTGCTATATTCGAAATGGTCACGGGAGTACGTCAAGGATATATTTTGTCACCGTTTTTGTTTCTTCTGGTAATTGATTTCATAATGACTAGATCTATGAATAATTTGTCTTATGGCATCAAATGGAACCATGGCGGATTAACAGATTTGGACTTTTCAGATTATATTATTCTACGCAGTGAAACTCCAGAAATGATATAAAATATGTCAACAGGTCTCAGTGATATCAATTTTCGTACTGACTTACGGATTAATTGTTCAAAAACAAAAGTGTTGTGCATAATGTCAAACAATTATTTGCCTATCACAATTAGTGGACAAAATGTTGATACTGTTGATTCCTCTACATATTAGTGAAGCATCATTGGTAAAGACGGAAAAACCGCAATTGATGTTAAAGCCAGATTTGGAAAGGCAATCTCAGTCCTTCATAGACTCAAATTAATATGATTGTTTTTCCATCCGCTTGAAGACAAAACGTCGTTTTTGCGCATTAATAATAATTCCTACAGTAATATATGGGAGTGAAACATGGAAGTAAATAGACAAGATTGATAAGATGGTGGATACTTTTCATCGCCGGTGTTTTAAAAATATTTTAAAGATTACCTGGCGCGATCACATTTCACATAATGAGATTATAAAAAGAACTGAATCTCGTTCACTACATGACATAATTACAATAAGACGAAGAAAATTACTTGGTCAACGGTTTTGGAATGAATAATTGAAGATAGTGAAACAAAGGTTGGTAAATTATAGAAAATTTGGCTAAAAACCATTCGAGAAAATCCAATTGAACTGAATGTTTCATGGGATCAAACAAAGCATTTGGAAAAATGTTCAAATACATGGACACATTTTGTTGTCTCATGTTCGTTTTAAATTATGGGACGTTGTTGTTTTCGCCGTAACTGTTATCTGATTGCAAAGCAAAAGGGTTTTATAATAATAATAGTTTTGTTTGTGATATCGATTTAATTATCTATAAAGTGAGTTTTTAAATATATTATTAACAGGTTAATATTGTTTATCAAGCAAATGCTATAATTGGTGGATAGACAAGATATGCTTAAAACGTCACCCAAAAGTGCATCTTCACCTAAGGTAAAATCCAATAAAAAGAGTAAAAGTATTTTGCAAAAAAATGTTCCAAGTGAACTCCATTTAACCGAATTTAAAAATCCAATTTATAAAAAACTAACACAAACTGATGAATACATCAATGACCATGTGTTTACGAATTTTCAATGTCCATTTTGCCGTATCACATTGGACAGTTTTATTCAATTTATAACGCACGAATGTTGGCGAGAATATTACTTGGCCCGACTTGACTTAGCAGAAACGCAAGCATTCGGTTGTCGCTATTGCAACAAAATCTTTCATACCATCTGTAAGTTTGACACACACCTATGTATCACTGATAGACTATTTAAAGAAGTTGAAGATGCAATTCCAATAACGTATGAAAACCATTTAGATTTTTACACAATTTGGAATGATCGTGTCAAACGTGAAACGGATGGATTGGAAACAGCTTGGAAATATTTATGCAAGTGCAATTATTGTGGGTATAAATTCCAAACCAAAATAAACTATTTTCTGCATTCCTGTATTTATTTTGCTCAACTGACTACAAAAAACATTCGAAATTTTAAATTCTGTGCTCAATGTTCTTTCGTTTTCCTCGACACTAAACAGTACGAAGATCATGTGCAGTTTTGTAATAAGCCTAAATTATCAGTTTGCGAAGATTTCGCCATAACTCAGATACAAATCTTTTGTCAGCAATTTGTTTTTGGACGACAATGTTACGAATTTCAGGCACACGAACACCAAAGTTCAACCGCAAATTGGAATTTCCAATCGGAACAAAAAGACTTGACTATAGCAGTCAATTGTTTTGATTGTGATCAAACCTATTCAAATTTGACTCTTTATTTCAATCATCCGTGTGTCCAAGCTGGTCCAATGATTACGCCACTTCAATTAGAATTAGTGTTCTTTTGCACTAGATGTAGGTACATACTTCCACATTATCAAAATCTTGTTGACCACAACACGTCTTGTTTGGGACCAGATAAATTGTTGTTTGTCAGACTCAACACGCCAACTCTGCTTCGGTTGGCGCTGAAACAGTGGGTTGCATCCACCCAAAATGATCCGTTTTTGCCCAAACGCGAAAATCGCTTGCGTTGCGGTAAATGCAACGAAATGTTCAAATGTTTTACCAAATTGTTGTCACACCCGTGTCCTAATAGGAACAAATTTGAACAGTTGTTAGTTCAACCGTTGGCTTTGTTGGAAACATTTGTTTGTCGAGCGTGCCAGTTGGTTATGTTTTCGAACGTCGAAGCAACCAATCATTTGGCTTCCAATTGTGCCATTCCTTCGCTGCCAGAAATAGTTCGGTTGCATTATACGATAGACGAAGTGCTAATTGCACTTGACGTATGGATTCGGCAAGCGCAACTGCTTCAATTTGACTTTTCCGATGCTAATTGTTAAATTGCATTGACATTCAAGGGTTGGAATAATTGAATGTTATTTTGTTTATTTTTAAGTAGAAAAGATACTGGTTATCATTTATTCGAAACTGATAACAGCTAAATTAAAAATATTTCATTTAATTTATAAATTTATATTTTACACCTCATTTAAGCACACATACACAATCTATGTTTGTAAATTGTAAAAATAAAACTTCTACATTGATATTTGTACATTCAATGTGAAATAGTTTGTGATTTTTGTGTAATTTAATATTTTGTTATAATGTAGTTGATAATGCAGTCATCTATTCATTATGTATGTATTCGTACAGCATGTAAAAATGGCCTTCAATAATTCTATAAGCGTAACAAACGTACGAAGATAGCACAATGTATTGTAACGAGAGTGCCTAAAATTTTGACTAGATTATCTCAGCCCAGTGGCTATATATACTGTAGTCAATGAAATGTGATGTATTATGTTTGGGCATTTTGCATTTGTTATATACATATATATATATATATATATATATATACCTTTTAAGTTAGTTAAGTGTATATTTACATCTATTTATTAAGATGGAAGCCTAGTAATACCGTTGCGTACTTAATACCTAACCCATATTAATTTTGAGTCCAGGATGAACCATACAGAGATTTGGAAACGGGATAATGACCATTCGTGGAAATTCAGATTTTATTAGAAATATGTAAACTTGTAGGATTATTAGCATTCCCTATAAATAATAAAATAAAAAAGCTTATTGTAAATGTATTATTATTACATTTGATTTCACAATGTTGTACCATAGTAATATAATTACTCTTACTTAGGTTGAAAGACACTGTAAAAAAGCATTACATAATATATTTGATAAAGCACTAAATTATTTAAAACGCTTAAACAAATTGACGGCACATTCAGATGCTAATGACTGAAGATTTGAGTAGTGCTTATTAAGCATCAATTTTCACCTACGGTAATATTTCTGATTCTGTACTTCCATGTAATGCATCTTGGACTACTTATACACCGAGAATAACACGTACATAAGTGATATCTTAAGCAATACACATACTATATGTAGCCGGTGGGCTAAAAAAAGTAATTTTGACAGAAAATCGGACATGTATGTTAATCCGTGCAAACAGTTGCGTTGTCATAATAATGCCGTTTATCAACAAAAAACTTCCTTTTTCCTCTACGTTTTTTTACCCTACTAAAATCGTTAGATTCAACCTTTTGATAAGGTGTACATATCTGGAAATAATGTACATGTGACTACGTCACCAACCACAATAAAATGAAATCGAAAACACTCAGATAACATTTTTATTGTTAAATATTTACGAGTTTAAATATTGATTGAAATTAATATCTTGTTATCTTCCAAAATTACGTACAACACGACATTAATTACAACATTAAACGTTGTGTATAAAAAAAATTAAATATAGCTGTTTGTATATACTCTGCTAAAATATTGTCTAAGATACATATAAACAAGAGTTAGGCATAACTAAGATAAGCAATAAATGCTGAAAATTATCATAATGAGTTTATTTTTCTATCAGGTTGGTTTCATACATAAGGAGCTAGTTATTAGTGATTTCGAAAAAAATCCAACTTTCTGTTGGCGGCCAACTTCATAACATCCATGAACTCCAGTTCTTTAATCCTTTCATAGTTAATTTTTTGTTTCTTGTACTTGGGGAAGTCTGGGTTAAAGGTGCTTTATATACGTTATCAAACGGAATTGTGTGATAAAATATCCTCAAGTGTTGGTCTATTGAAGTGAATAGAAGTTTCCGGCAACCGAGGACCGGTTTTACAAAATAATTGTACTGTTATACAAATTTGCCGTTGAATAAATTAATTTTTTATCAGTAGTGAAGTTAGATAAACACATAAATGTTACAATCTATCTGTCGATAAAAGCTTGAGCGATATATTTGGTTGTAATATTGATAAGAAGCCCTACTTTTAGTGACCTCGAGAATTTTACTAATAAACGTGAGTATAAATGTACAACTCTAACAACAATTACCGCGAAAATGTGATTATTTAACTAAAACCTCTTTAGTAACTACATAATATACAAGAGAAACGTCACTTTGATTATAAAATATACAATACTATACAATAATTGAAAAAAACTATAATAATATATACATATATATTGTAAATAATAAAAAGTTGTATAAAATATCAACTAGTGCAAAAAAGAAAATGAAGTAAAATGATTAACATGATTTATAACGTCAACTATTAATATATATATTCATTTTAAAATGGTAATAAACCCACTAAATCAACATGGTCTAAACTTGCAAAGGTAAAAAT
Organism: Cardicola forsteri; assembly: GCA_025895645.1. Classification (NCBI taxonomy): domain Eukaryota; kingdom Metazoa; phylum Platyhelminthes; class Trematoda; order Strigeidida; family Aporocotylidae; genus Cardicola; species Cardicola forsteri. Next base: position 81,226 of record JAKXYG010001498.1, on the reverse strand, counting down.
TGAAGAAACAAAATGTTAATGTACCTTTGTTATTAGGCATTAAATGCACTGTCTCAGCTAAACATAAGCCACGCTTTTTTTTTGAAAATTTTCACCTCCGGAATTAAAAAAGTTATACAGAACATCAAAAAAGTTCCAATAAAAACTGATTGGTACTAAAGTTTAAAGCATTTACAAGGTGAATTTCAAATCATAATCCTCTTTCCCGTCAACAAAAACCCTTTTCCATACAAACGTCTGTGTTTTGGACTGCTTTAAAAATCGGATATCGTTGTTAAGCTTTAATAAAATCAATAGTGTTGACACCAAATGCATTAATCGTGACAAGGATTTTCCAAACACTTCCGTTTGTCTTTCAATAAATTCACTTTCTGTTGTAAACTGAGAAATAAAGTCTAATTAACGTGTTTCTCGGGACTAGTAATAATCTGACTTGGTTTGTATAACACAAATTTATAATGTCACCACATAAAGACCTTCTAAAAATGAAGGCTTCAATTGCGGGGTACGTAACAAACAATTTTCGATCCCAAAAAGCTGAGAAAGCAGTTGTTTTTGACGATATTCATTGGTGTCTTTAAGTGTGGTCTATTGCCGTGTATTAAAAATCTGTGGCATTACAACAGGGTTTTAGATTACCAAATTGGGTTTTAAAGACTGGCATTATGTAACAATTTTTTGTTTTTACACAATCGTGGATAGGCAAATACCTGCAAACAACAGAGGTATCTGTTTATTACTCATAACTAAAAATTCTTACGTCGTTTATCGTTAAACGGTTGTTTTAAACAAAAATTAATTAAACTGGTTTTGAATGGAGTACAGAGATTTAACAATCAAATACTACCGCTTTGGTTCATTTTCAAATTTCGGAAAAAACTTTCAGTGCTTTTGGATTAAAATTTTCTGCAAATCAACTTTAGAAACTGAAAGACGTTAATCCAAACATCAAAATAAAAATTGTTACTCAAAGGTTGGTATAGTATTTTGGTATGTAATTAAAACCTAAACGTTTGCCAATTAAAAATGATAAAGCTTGATGTCTCAGCTGTATAAGGCACAACAAGTCCTTCGTATTAGATGACAACATAAAACAGATTACGAATCACAAAATTTAGAATGGCCTGTTTTTTATAAATCACCGTTGTTTGTGGCACGATAAGAATGTTCGTTCTGGTTCTCCGTACAAAATCGTAATGCAATTTCACCAATCGTTAATTTGGTCCACCTAAACGCTGACTGGAAAAAAGGAAAAGTGGCTAGAGACATACTTGGTAAGATTAGAAATTAGGGAAACAATAGCTCTAAATCAATAGACGGCACTTCTTTTGCATACCTTGAATATCGAAACAATAAAGTTTAATTATGAGAGATACTAAGCACTACTATCTGTTGTTAAAGTTGTATCTTAACTATTAGCTGCAGACAGTTACTGGTTTATTTTTATCTGTATTTGCAGAACACATCCAACAACCGCTTCTCCTTGTTTTATATGCAAAGAAACTTTTGTATGTCCAACAAAGGTAGAAACGTTTTTTGGCCAATAACCTTAAAACAGCACCATCGTTTGCCGAAATTAACGACGTCACCTGACAAGATCATTATGTGTGATTTGCGTATATATTGAGATACGTTTAAGGTACCTTAAATATATTTTTGCATTTATGCACCAAAGAGAAAAACCAGTTGCATCACTGTACACTCAATCCGTGATCCACGTTAATTTGGGTTCTAGATGTACCACGTGGAGGTACGGAATCGGAAACATCACTGTTATCGGAGAATGACAATTCAAATTTAACACTCACGTTGATTAACACCCTTGAGGTTTTTTTTATAAACATTCGTATTTCGAAAATTGACCTTTAGAAGTCTTTATGTCACACCTAGGATATAATATATAATAATATAATAGTTATGAAATTATAATTATTAATTATACGTAAGCATATTCTACAGATACTCTTTTAGATGTTTCATATTCATGTCGTAACGTTTATCGACTGCGCTAAAACAGTTAAGTGATAAAAACTGATGTTCCAGAGGTTTAGATTTCAAATCCCCAATATGTGTCTATATTTCAAGTAATGTTTATGTATAAGCTGCTTACATAAAACCTATCAATGGTACAGTTTGATTTCTATGCAACTCCAACAGAGCAAAGATACTCAATTGGAAAGTGCTACTATATCATTATCGGGAATAAACACACACACACACATTCATTGGTTATTATCGCCTAAGGTAGTCCAAATTACCAAAAAGCCTGCAACGTGCATTTAATTATCGACACTTGAGGAATATTGACTTTAAATGTTAATTACATCCTGAATTTAACCCCTCCAATGATATCTATTTACTGCAAACGGTAAATTATCGGACACCCAATTAAGTAATTTATTTGGACGGAGAGGCTTAGCATAAATATAAGGACAAAGTTCGGTAGATGATAAAACCTACCAAGGGAAAAAGAATTTTAAAAAATCTTATTGGTCAACCTCCGTGAGTGAGTCACGTTGGTGTATCAAAAGGGGATTGTTTGACCTTGAAAATGTATGTATGTAAGGTAGAAAATCAATATTTACATAGCACTTTACGATTTGTATTGCGTCATCGTGCAAATTTGGTCACACTTTTTGAAACTTACGAGTAATCACACATTCACACAAAAGGTTATCTTATTCTTATTGGCTCCTTCTTTCACACCTTTTCCCTTGGTTAGTTTTATCACCTACCCTAAGTTCGTGGCTAATGTTACCCGCCACCTTTTTCGGGAAAATTCTTATTGGTCGAAATTGATAATTGAAGGTATGTGGCACGTTGGTGCATATGTATGTGGGTAGGAGATGAAAAATGTGGGTTGTATATAAGGTGCAAGTTTATGTGTGCAGTGCATTTGGAAAAGGAAAATTTTGTGGAGCGGTTGTTACGTTGACTGGGAGCAGGTGGAAATTGCTGTACGGGATTTGAGGGAGCATACACGGTTATTTTTCAACAAAAAGCAGAAAAGAAAATCGCAGATACTAATCGTAAATATTTTTGTGTTCTGTTCGGTTTAAAAGCACATTTTTAGGTGTATTTAAAAAGAAGAATGTATTGTTTGGTTAATACCATTTGATAAGAGTCATTTTTTCCAAAAGTAATGTGTATTTAAAAAATGTACAGTTTTACATTGGTTTCATTTAGAGTTAAAAACGTATTTCGGCAGTTAATGAGCACGAAAGTAATGCACGAATGACTTTGTATTTTTTATGTTATGCGTAATGTTTATATTTAATATACTTTTTTAAACAAATTTGTTTTTGGGCTATTTATGCGTACGTAAAAGAATTATGATTATAGTGGTTTCTGAATAAGCATAAGATTATTGTACGTGTTGGTTTTTATGTAATTTGGGAATTCAAAATTTCAGCTATCAAGTTTTTATTAGTTAACTAGATAAGGGGTTACCATAAACCAAAAACAATTTGTTTATCATTCTAAAAAATATTTAATTAGAGAACAGTGTAGGTACAATAGATAAACGGACTGATGTTAAAATTAATGTAAAATAATCAATTCATATTTGCGTCAGCACTTGTTTATATTGAACACAGCTAAATTGTACAAAAGCATTATTTATATACTATCTTAGCAGTAAAAGTACAATATTTTATATATTTTATACAATTCTAATGTAGGTCAAAAACAAGAATATTGATATTTTAAAAATATTGAAAAACAACCAAATTCGTTACTTCAAAAGAACTTATATTATAAAATATGCACACATACATATATATAACTATTTTAGGTATTATTCACTGTTTGCCAAAATTTACTTAAAGCTTTCATTTTTAAGTAACTAATTTTCTTGTTTTCATTTTTTTTAAACTGTTAATATTCTTGTATCTGACCTAATTTGCTCGTTTTTGAATTTTTTAAACTGTCAATACTCTTGTTTCTGACCTAAATTAGAATTTTATATACTATTGGTATAAAATATTTTTTTGTAGAATATTTTACTTATACTGCTAAGACAATACTTAAAGAATGTTTTTGTACAATTTAGATATGCTTAATAAACAGTGAGACAAAAGCAAATTGATTATTTTGCATTGTCTGTTCATTTACTGTATACATTTATGTACCGGTTTATTTCTCTTGTGATGTGATCATTAGTGATTATTTAGCATTTTCCTAGTTATAAAAGTAAAAAGTTGTTTAAATATACAAGACCTACATAAAGTTATTGCTGCAGTAATTGCAAAATTTACTGTCGCTTTTTTATCTGATAACTATTGACATTGCCATTGCGTTACAAATATTTAATAATCTGATGTCGTGTTATTATCGATTAAGTAAACAAAAATGATAGGTTAAAATGTTCATAATAAGTCCTAAGGTTTCAGTCTGTGCATATGCGTTTAACAAATACGCGGACGTTTTACGATAATTTAATCAAATACTCCTTAATTGGAAATACTTAGTCTTCAGTAGTTTGCCCACATAGGTTATAATAATAGAAAGCAAACAAATAAAATTATTCAGTGGTGTTAAAATATGTATGAAATAGTGACGACACTGATTGCAAAATTTCCTATCGTTTCTTATGCTTATTTGTGAGAAGTTAAATCTACTAGCATTATTATAAATGTGTATGTTATAATAAACACCAGTCGATGTTATTCATTGACAAAGGGAGGAGATTAATCATTTGTAAAATCCCACTGTTTGTTAAACATTTGAATTGGGATTAAACAATTTTTCATAACCCTAGATATTAATTACCGTTTTTCAGTTGCTACTGTAATTTTTAAATTTTGCACTTTAACGGTTATTGACACTTTGTCGCTAGTGTGACGTAATAAACTATATAAATTATTGATATATGCTTAGCGTGTAGCTACGTCGACGTCATATAAATGTCTACACATGGCTTATATTTTGTTGGTACGTAGTTGCTAAAGTAAATACCAACTTCCCATTGTACTATTGTGTGAGAACTATTCAGACAGCAATGACATCATTTATTTAAATGATTAAATTTTGTGAAAACCTAATACTTTGAAAAAAATTAAGAAATAATTTTGTAATTTATTTACCATAACTGTCTCCGATCAAACGCAACTTACAATTAAAACTGTACTATATTCTGGAACATGTACATAGTTTATTGCCAGAACATTGCCAAGATAATACAATAATAAATCTATAGATTTAATGTCACCTACATTACCTTCAGATATATTAACAAGACGTTCATTTACAACGTTCTCATTGCTATTGTCTAAATCAGTTACATCTACGAATATGTAGATGTAAGAACAAATTGCCAACTCAGATGAAAGAGGAAAAAGCTATAAGCAGGTTGATCAGCTGTTTGTACTTTTAAAAATTATTAATGTGTTATCACTTAAAAAGGTCAAAGGTAAATTACTTATCAATTGTAGTGACTATGGAAATGCACCTACTGTGCTATTAAAACATTATGTATAAGTTATCCGCTCCATTTCTTCTATCATATTGCATTACACTTTCTCCTAATTACTACATTTACCGACTTTAGTAAAATCCTGTGGAGAAGTTAATATTCGCATAATTTTATGTAAAGTACAGAATATCGTTTGGTAACTACGGTTAATCCAATGTCCCTGCAATTAATGAAAGGATATTTTGGTAAAACAGTGATTTCCTTGATTATCTTTTAATAATTACAATATCATGGAAAAGCAAAATCATTTATCTTCGAAAGGTAAATATTAAAATAAAATACGTTCTACAAGCTTTACATTACACCAGTACAGCAATTGTGTTTAATTATTATAAATAGCCTGCCATTACTAATTCATGCAATAAGTATGCAAACAGACAATGTGTTAGAAATATAAATAATTTCATATTTACTCCTTATGTAGAATATCTAAGTAAATGGAGCCCATACTAATCAAATGTACTATAATAAGACTAACATTGTCACATTACTTACACATTTATTAATTGTAGTTTTACGTCAGATGAACATACTGTGTTATCAAGACATCTTTTTTTAACGAATGCAAAGTATCAGTTAAAAGAATCATTAATTCCATTAAATTATATTCCCATACTACGTACCAGTGACAATTGTACCATAAAACAATGTAACCAGTAAAATACAATCTTTGGTTTCCATTCATAATAAGTATAGGTAAAACAAAAAATACAACAATTTTATTATTGCTTATGAAAATGTAATTAGTGTTTTGTAATGTCACATAATTTAAAACAGAAAATATTCATTTTGTACAAAACCAATGGCTGCTTACATAAATATAATTATTTAAGTTATTTCACGTTCCTCATTCTACCAAGTAAAGGTAAATATTTATATGCCGCTATTTTTACTTGTCCATGATTTTTTGATTTTACGTTCTTTAACATTTACAGTTTCTTACGAGCCTATACCATATCATTGACTAGTATCTTACATTACAATTGAAAGTGAATACATCTAACAATTATAACTTTACATTTACTACAAATAATAATTTATGCCATTTTTCATTTACTTCTTCTTAGGTACAGTTACTTCAATCAATTTCCCATTAAAAAAAATAATTCACATTTTTGGCTACTTTTCTCATTGTCAGTAAACAAAATTGACCTACTTACAGTGCCAAAAAAAGGTTATTACACCACACACGCACCAACATTTTCTACCCACTAGGTTTTCTTTGCACAATTCTTATTGGTTTCCATATCGCAAAAATTTTCAAAAAGGTGGCAAAAATAACATGCCAAGTTCGTGTACTACAATGTCCAAATTATTCGTTGACCACCAAGTCTTTTTTCCATCCGAGTAATAATTGGGCTTCCATAGCTATTTTGACTGGGTAATTGTCGTAAAACATGACCAATTAATATTAAGTGTGCTACAAATATGTGGAAATGGTTAAAATATTTCATGAGTTATTAAACAGTTGTGTTCAGTAGAAAACAGAAAACCACATAGATCTTAATCAGCTTTGCTCAAACTGAACTTTTGTACATCCACTTGGGTGAGAGTCCAAGTTTTATAAGCATAAAGTAAATGTATTTATTATTTTTCATTATTCAGTATGATATGATAACACTACTCAGTTGTACAAAAAATAAAACCTTTCGTATCAAGTTAACTTTGTACCAGAAGGATAAAATAAAAGAAATCAAAAATGTTTAAAACCATTTTATTAATAAAGAAAATTCGAGACACATAAATAAGCACCACGATAAAATAAATTGTAAGCCACAAGTTAATTTGGAAAACCAAAAGGTTATCAAATAAAACAAACAATAAAGTAGTAAATTTTTTTTATCGAATTGGAAATACTTTATTCATCACTTGGTGATGCTGCATCGTCAGTGGATGTCACCAACGGCATGGCATCTTTTGATACATTATTTTCCAACGTTGATGATGAGTTCGGCAACTCCTCAGTAGCACCTATACTACTGGCATCGGTAACTGTAGCATTAGAAGCGGCAGCGATAGGTATAACAGTATCGGGGGAAGGCTTCGAATCAACAAGAGAAGGCTGATTATCTAATTTTGACATCGTTTCTTTCGGTTGGTCAACGTTCTTGTCTGTTAAATACATCACATAATTATTCACAGGTCATATTTGATTTAATTTTTTATTTGTGCAGAACTCACCTGGCGTATTGTCACTAACTGCCGGTGGCACAATAGTAGCTGCACTGGCAGTAGAAGGTCGTTTACTCAAAAGACTGTTGAAAAAGCTGGCCAAAACACTTTCAGGAGGTCCTGACGTCATTCCACTTACATTAGCACCACCTGCCACATTCATGGCACCAGTATCACCCTAGGTCGACAATAAAAATATATAAATTATTTTTGGAAAATATGCAAAACATATAGTAACAAAACTTTCACCAGGATTCAATGAGACAAAATATATACACAATTTATATTTGGTTTTTATTGCTTGAATGTTTAATAAGAAACATATTTCAGCAAGTGGACATTTCGATAAACCAAACGAGGGGACCAGCATTTGGTACCAGTGGTAGAAATCTAGTCTATTCTCATCCAGTTTCAAATCTGATGCTTTAGTCCTCTAAATTTGACTAAACATTCAAAACAAATATTATTATTATCAAAACAAATACAATGCTCATATTAATAAACACCTATAACGTGAATACACAGTAGTCTCGTAATAATCAATCCTAATATAAATGATGAAAAAAAGATTAAAATTGATAATTACTGATATTAACTGTTGGTTAGGTGTTGAAACCAAAGCAACAAAATGCAATCGCACAAAACAATCAAATATAGCGGTAAACACTGGTCAATATTTTTAAAATCTCATATGAAGTTCACTTTAACATTTTCTAAATTGATGAACAATCTTTCCAAATATGAAATCCACAAATTATAAAACATATTTATTTTTTCATTTGACGTTGATTAATTTATTTCTAGTTTAACCTAATTCAATCGATTTGTTCAGATCATTGTTGTCATCTGTTATTTCTCAACTGACAGTTCTTAAAATATCCGTCAATAAGTTTGCTGATAATTGTTAAATATGTAATTCTTACTAACCTAGATATCATAGTGATGCATCTTTTTAAAATAACAAAAAGTTTAAAGTTGATAACTACGTTAGATGCAGGAATTGCATCATGGGTTATATATATATATGCTTCAAAACTTAAAACCGCATTTCTAATAACGTGAATTTTCCAAAGCATGTTTTATATACTTTGAATTAAATCTTCACTGATCAGCGTTTCATTTAAAAAGAATCGGATTTGACTCATAAATATATCTGGACTAAAAAATAACAGTCTTTATAACATCAATAGTAACGCCAACGATTAAATTTTATTCATTAAACAAACCCACCATACCTTTGCTCTAGGAACAACAGGTGTTCGTGGTGACCCTGAAACCGGTCGACTACTGGAAATGTTCGTGGATCCAGATACGGCCGATACCAATTGGCTCATGACGGAATCCGAAACACCCATCCCAGACAAATTGTTTGAAGCGTTTGATTGCAGATTTTCGCGTTGCATAATTGCAGACAAACGCGTCAAGAAAGTCTAAGTAGGCAAAAAAAATGAAAACAATTTTGAGGTAAAAATTTAAATTTTGTGGCAAAGTTGTCACAATAAAACATTAGTGTTTTATACCAACATTGACCCTAGCGTAGCCGGCCCCTAGGCCCGTTAATAGAGAAAGAGGATTAGAGCGCAAGACAACAAACCTGACGTTTTTAAAAAACCATGCTATATAAATGTCAAAAGGATACCATTTCGTAAATATACGGCGAAGAAGTGAAAACATAATTCCGATAACCGGGTTTAGTAAAATCCAAATAAATGTTCAATCTCCTATATAAAAAATCCGCAATGCCAACAACGTAATATACAATTAATTACACATAACACTCCTGTTAACCCACGCTCATCAAAACGAAAGCGGTTTTGAAAATAAATGAAATAATCAATATAATTACTAGAGATAAAATTGGTACGTATAAACGGTTAATTGCTTTTGGTAAAGAAATTTAGCACAGCCCCAAACGAGGACACTTAGTGCCAACAATCAAATGCTAACACACGCCTACGCAATTTCAAATGTTGATATCTAGTCATCCCTGCCACGACTACCCTGGGTGATAATAACCGGTGGGGGGTGTTTATCCCGAATGATGATGATGATGATGATGATGCCACGACGGCACGTGGCAATAACTCGCACCCCAGTTATTTAAATATTAACTAAAAAATACTACTCAACGAACATTAATAACCATTTTTTAATTAATGGTGAAAATGTATTTATGTACTAAACGCATCTCTAGTGGGGTATAAAAGTACAATGTAACAATAATAATAATAATTTTCATTTTACCGTATTAAGTGGAAAACATACAAATGTATTATCGACACCAAATATAGCTACCTGATCGTCCTGAGCAAGTACTTCTGGTTCCCGAACTGCAGCTTTTCTAGGTGGCGGTCGAAGGATGACTTCAGAATATACACTCTGGGGTTTTACATGTGTCAAATTTTCCACCTGAATGCTAATTTTCTTCTCGTTATCCCATCCAGTAGGTCTGTTATAAAAATATTAAAAATGTTCATTGAAGCAAAATAAATAACAATAATAACAACAACACTCTACTTTGATTAAACGACGTTTTTATTGATTACAAGTGCATCAAACATTGTAGACAAACTTCACATTTGTTGCCGTTTAAACATTACATAAAAAACTTCCAACTATACACAAATAGAGTAGTTATTAAAAATTTGGAATGTTAATAATCCTAAGGATTTAAGTAATGCTTACAAAGTCTCAATTTTAAATGATGGTAATATTCCTGACTGTTTATCTTCCATGTGGAGCATCATGGACTACAGTTTTTGAATAAATTAGTGTTAAAAATTCAAAAAATATAATCTAAATTAATTTGTTATCTCCAATTATTTTTTGGTAAAAATAAATATTAAGGATTTAAAATGTAAAATATTTAATAGGTGCTTTATATTCATTAAATTGTATATATTATTATACAAAACCCTTTTGCTTTAAAAATAAGCATGGGTTAATCAGACAGATATTCCTAATTCAACCTACTTCCATGTAATACATCCTAAATGCAGACCGATGGATCAGGGAACAAATGTACAGTGAAATAACTTGGCTTTAATCTTGGTGGATATGTACAAATATGCACCTAGGACAGTTAAAAGGCAAATCAATATATATATATATATCTACCATATGTAACTACCGGGCAAAGAGATAACTGTAACAAAAAATTAGGCAATTTCAATTATATTTGTGAAAAGTGCAGCCATTAGTGCCTGAGTAATCTAGCCTTAGAAAGCTCGAATCAAACTTGAATAGGCATGGGTTCGATTTCCACCACTGGCGCTGAATGCATGCCCCCCACCCGGTTTCGCTAAAATATCTACTTACTGAAAGATATTTTCTATAAAACATTCAAAACAGCAACAAAAAAATTCACAGTTTCCCTACGTTTAATAGGTATATGATGTTCCTTACGCGGTAGCCAACCAATAATAATAGATCAAAAGACTTACACAAAAATGCAATCGCGTTCGACAACGTAAGCGGCTTGAGTAAATGGAAAACCGTACAATCGACTTTGAATGTAACGATTAAGTAAATCACAATTTTTGTCTTCCTTCACCGATACATAAAACAATGCTGCGCCATCTGCAAAAATAAAAAACGTCGATAATATTTCAACAACAAAACTTTCAAATAATGTACTAATTCTCACAGTTCAAAATTCGGATATCCTTTTAATTTTGTTAATACGAGGTTTATGGACCATGCTACAAATAGGAATCAAAATGCTATTTTTATAAAAGCTAAAATTAAAATATACAGTAATCTTGCGCGTTAGATTTTTTATAATGGATCGTACTGAAAGCTCAATATTCAGCCAAGTAGGTTTACAAAAGCTTGTTCAATTTGAACAAAGCTGTTTACAATCTTGGTTTTATTCTAATTACTTACTTGAGTGCAATCGAACAGAAAAAAAATGGGTGGCTAACCAAATTTTGGATCGATATTGTGACAAGTAAATCCAGTCGTTTTATTTATGCTACATCTCCTTGTGCAAATAAATTTGCTAAATTGGACGTCAAAATGTTCACTCTATGCGATAGATAAGACTCGTTGAAGAGCTTTAATTAAGAATATCACCACAGTAGTTAATGAAACTAAATAAAATATTATCTAATGTATGTATTGATAGAAGTTAGATATCTATTATAAACAACATGCTCTGAATGCTATAAAATGTAACAGTATTAATTTTATTTTCGCTTTTGTCTTGAAATTCAATGCTTTATAAGCTTTTGATAATGTCTAACTAGTCTAAGCGTAATTAACCAATAAAAGATCTCTATCTTTGATAATAATAAGAATAATGACCTAAGAAAAATAAACTTGATTAATTGCAAACACGTGCTATTTTTAATCAATGTGCATTTTACACAACTTCCAAGTTATGGCAAAAAATTAATGTCAATATAAAAAATCATATTTCTATTTAAAATAATCATACAGCACACTAAGTTGAATAAAACTTGTGTGTATTCAGCATTATACTTTTTAAATGATGTCATACGTTTTACATGTCATCTGACATTGAATTTACATTTAACAAATCTGTATAAAATATTTAAAAATTTTAAATTAATAAATATATATATATACTTTGTCGCATCCAATACGTGAATTAATAATCAACATCATTTTTATCGTAAACAAAATACTAATTTTTTCAGTGTCAATCAAAATTGATTATCTTTCTAAAACGCACTTAAGTTCATGGCGTTAAAACAAAGCTTACTACTTATAAATCTTTTAATTAACAAAAACAAATTAATGATTTCTTAAACAAAACAATTCAGCCGGGTTTCTTGGCTAAGTTAGACTTGTGTAGAAACTAGTGAGTTACTAGGAGTGCAAGATGTGATTTTGAAACGAAAATAAAACCCAACTTATTAGTTTGAAAACGAAGATTTAACCAATATATAAAAATCATAAATTTGTAGAAAAGATATTGAAAAAAAATCCAATTTTTTTAATTAGAATATCTAACTGTCATAATTTCAGAATAAAAATTATATTGTAGCTTTTAGGTTAACATAGAATTACAAAATAGAAATATAATAGATGGGATGTTAATAATCCCGAGGATTTGAGTAATGCGTATAAAGTTTCAATTTCTAATGATGATGATATTTCTTATTGTTGCTTAGCAAGGACCGAAAGCACAGCGGTATAACTGAGCTTCCGCTTCGGTGAATGAGTGATAGTATACATCCAGGATACTTAAAAGGTATCTTAAGTTATACGCATACCATATGTAACCCTTGGGCTAAGAAAGATAACTCTGACAAATAATAAGGCGGATTCGTCCATTTTTGCAAATTGTGGCGCTGTTACAAAAATGTTGTCTACCAGCTAAGAAAACTTGCTTTTTATCTACATTTGTTACGCTTATCAAGCCACCAAAATCGATCGTTCAATAGACTAAAGTAATAAATAATGAAAAAGTGGGTATGTCGCCAACCACAATGAATTCAATAACTGAAAAATTGAAATACTGTTTATTTAAGTATTATGGTAAAAATACAATTGCATACAATACAGATCATTACCTAAAGCAAAGTTTTATTAAATACAAAATATATAAATAACTATGGCATCAAAAAAGTCAATAACCACATATTTATAATTATGCCTAAATATAAAGATACTAATCATCATCCCTCCCGTCCCTAAAAGAAGATTGCCTCACTAATTCTTGTAAACACTGAAGCTGTCGCAAGGAAGCGATCTTCTAGCAAAGAAATTTTATTTACCCACCCCCACCCAAGTTCATTTCATATCCGACAATCACTCCATATAGGAACATAAAACGTACGGTTATTTTCATCTGTTTCAACCCAAGCATATACAGAACCACGTCGTTACAATATTAACATTGCTTGTCTCCAAGAAATAAGTTTAAATTGTTCAAAAAGTGAAGCAAGATCATTGCGTGTGGAATTACGAAAACGTTATGAGGAGAATGAGCAAAGATACTGGGATTCTGTAGCAGATGAGCTAGAGGTTTCTGCTTGCCATAATGGCAATTGAAAAGTATACAAAAAATTGGAACAACCCTGCCGTGGTAACAAAGTTGAAGTTGGATCTCAAACGAAGACTGGTTACTCCACTTTAATCAAACTTTAAACCATCCTGAAATCACAACAGGATGGCTGCAAGATCATACCATTCCTGACACAGTTCCTTCGACAATTTATCCAATCTCCATAAAACCTCCAACCATCGACGATATCGTGCGCATCTGCAGTACACTCAAAGCTAGGAAATCGCTAGAATTTCCAAGGTTTCTAGACTAATGGAAGGTGTGTGTTGATGCAAAGTCCATTACCAACTTAGAATACGCTGACGATGCTGTTCTTATAGATAAAAATAAAGATCAATTGCAGCAAGCATTAAATTTTTTTGTGAAGATGTCTCAAATATATTTGGCACAGCACCCATTTCGCATTATCCGTATCAATGAATTGGACGAAAAAGATCAGTAACCGCCAAATTCGAAGTGACCTCAAATTTCACGAAATTCCTTCATTAGTATCGCAACAACGTAGATTGTGCTGGTTTGGACACGTTCTTCGTAAAAAATCCTGATGCAATCTCACGTACCGTAACTATGGCTTGTCCAAATGCCGATTAAAAGAAAAGGAAAGATGATCAGAAACGTACTTGGATCGATGCTATTCGGGACGATCTTCACCCTATTTTGGCCAGGACTTTATCTTAGAAACAATGGCAAAGTCGTTGGACTAACATATCTGTGCACGCCTCCGAAAACCGTAAACAGTGGAAAAGAATCATTCGGGATCTTATGAGAACTTGGAACTAATAAAGAGGTGGCTTCGTAACCAACTTTTCATTCATTTTAATTGGTGACGTGGTCACCTCTTCATTATTTCCCATATTTATACAACATAGCAAACGATCGATTTCGATGGCTTGATAAGCGTAACACAAATGTAGAATAACAAAGTTTCTTGGCTGGTAGACGGCATCCTTGTGACGTCGCCACTGTTCGCAAAAATTGACAAGACCGCCTGATTTTTTGTCAGGGTTATCTCCCTTAGCCCAAGAGCTACATATGGTATACGTATACCTTTAGATACCTTTTAAGTATCCTGGGTGTATGTTCGCACCCACCCGCCGTAGCGGAAGCCCAGTTATACCGCTGTGCACTCGGACCCTGCTGTTATTAGTCTAGATGCCTAGGGGCACCTAGTCCAGGATGCACCACGTGGAGGACTAACAGTCAGGAATATCACCATCATTGGAAATTGAGACTTTATAAGCATTACTCAAATCCTCAGGATCATTAGCATCCTACTGATAAAAGATGTTTCCCGTTAAACATTTAAAGTAATAATTATTTCCTAAATTAAATCCCTTCAAGCTTTATGTACTGCAAAAGGTAAACAATCAAACACCCAATTTAGCAATTCATTTAGACAGAAATACTTAGCATTAATAAAGCGACTAACAATATCAGTCTAAATTTCTTGTTGACCACCTCGCCTTCTTTTCCATTCGAGTAATGGTTAGATTTTTCCTGCTATTTTGGATGGGTATGTAAGTAGCATACGTAAAATATAGCCAGTTCATTCTTAATGTATTTTTCTTATGTTGAAGATGCATGGTTAAATATACTAAAACATGAGAATCTTCATATTAAAACAAAATAAATGTTTTTAAAAAGGGCTACTAAAATGTTAACCATAAATAAATATACTTACAAGATAAACAAAAACGACGAATATGCATTTGAATAAAATCAAAATGTTCTTCAGTAAAACGCTCTTCTTTTTCAAGATTATTCATTGAATCAGTCTTTTCAATAATAATAATAATAATAATCTTTTAGAAACAAAGTATACATCAATAAATCACATACAAAATTACCTACACACACACACATATATACATATATATACCACGAAAATGTGAATAATATCCTTACTTTAGTAACTACGACAATTAAAGGAATTCCTAGGTTGCAAGTTAGGACACTTTTATCTAAAGAAAATCGGGTCTTAGAGTCAAATTCTTCGCCATCATCAATAAAATCTCCAGAATCTTCAACTTCAGATGTTACGGAAGGCATGCGATTCAGTGTATTAGAAAGTAGAGCAGCTGTAGCCGGATGAATCGTAGATGATTTTTTCGAAATTGTTGACTCTGAAATGCGGTGTGTTGACGATGCAATTGATCTGTCAAGAAAATCAGGCTCCAAATAACTGTTGAATTGACTTAAAACTATAAATTAAAATATATATAATCACAGTTAAACAATTATTTTCCTAAATATTAAATTTACTGGCTCAGAGATCATACAACAACAAACAACAAAAGTTGGTGGCAAAGCCACCTCTTTATTAGTTCCAAGTTTTCAAAGCATCACGAAAAATTCCCCTCCATTGTTCACGATTTTCGGAGGCGAGCACAGATGTCACTCCAACGACTTTGCCATTGTTTCCAAGAAATAGCCCCGGCCAAAATAAGGTGAAGATCGTCCCGAACAGCGTCCATCCAAGACGTTTCTGACCACCTTTCCTTTTCTTCCAATCGGCGTTTGGACAAGCCAAAGTTACTGAACGTGAGATTGCATCAGGATTTTTACGAAGAACGTGACCAAACCAGCGCAATCTACGTTGTCGCGACACTAAGGAAGGAAGATCATGGAATTGGAGGTCATCTCGAATTTGATGGATACTGATCTTTTTGTCCAGTCTCCTGATATGGATGATGCGAAATGAGTATTGTGCCAAATATATCTGAGACATCTTGCCTCAAATTTGTTAAGCTTCGAGATCTCAGACCCTGTAAGAGTCAGGTTTCAGCTGCGTATAGAAGCACTGTGCGAACCAGTGAAGAGAAAATATTCATCTTTATCTATGGTTTGATGTTTTTTCGTCTCCATAATGGATTAGCAAGTTTCCCAAACGCAGCAGCAGCCAAACAAATTCGACGATTTACTTCGTTAGATGAACCTCCGTCAGAAGTAATCGAAGAGCCCAGATGCGTAAATTGCTTTACATTGGGAAGCACAACATCATTCAGTATAATCCTCGCATCAGGAGCCTGTGACGTCATGATGACTGATTTTTTGGGATTGATCTTCAGGCCAAATTCACCAGAAACGATCACAAGGAAATCCAATGCTCTCTGTAGTTGATCTTCATTTTCAGCTAGCAGAATAGCATCGTCGGCGTATTCTAAGTCGGTGGTGGGCTTTGTACCAACATACACGCCTTCCATTAGTCCAGAGACCTTGGCAAATATAGCATCAATTGCATAGTTGAACAAAAGTGGAGCAGCCACACAGCCTTGACGGACACCACTGCAAATTTCGAATGGCTTTGTAGTAGATCTGTTGCAATTACGGATTACAGCAGTTGAGTTCTTGTACAAAGCACGTAGGAGATTTACAAGTTTAAGCGGAGTTCATCACGTAACATAGCTATCCAGAGTCGTTTTCTGTTCAGCGAGTCAAAAGCTGAAGAGTAGTCAATGAACGCTACATACGTAGGACGCTGAAACTTTGCCCGAAATTCAAGAATGCGTCGAAGCGTATGAATTTGATCGATGCATCCCATACCAGGGCGAAAACCCGTTTGATTAAGACGAGTGGTTTTCTCCCTCTCCGGGCGAATCGATTCAACTATTACTGAGGTGGCAATTTTGGCAGCTATGCAAAGTAAGCTGATGCCTCTGTAGTTAGCAGGTATTTGCCGATCTCCTTTCTTGTGAACAGGAACAATAGTAGCACGGTGCCAGTCTTCAGGGCACTGCTCAGTTGTCCAGAAATCCAATATAATGCCATGTAAATCTTCAACAAGTCTGGAGGGACTATATTTGAAGACATATGGAGGAATTCCGTCGAATCCGGCGACTTTCCTAGATTTGAGTTTACTGCATATGCGCATAATATCATCGACAGTTGGGGGATTTACGGAGATTGGATAAGTTGCCGGAGGAACTGTGTCAAGATTGGATTCATCTTGCAGGCAGCCTGTTGTGGTTTCAGGATGGTTTAAAATCTGGTTAAAGTGGAATAACCAGTCTTCGTTTGAAATGCCAAACAATCCAACTTTTACTTTGTTACCACGGCAGAGTTGTTACAATTTCTTGTATATTTTCCCGCTGTCATTATGGGGAGCAGAAACCTTTACCTCATCTGCTACAGAATCCCAGTGTCTTTGTTTATCCTCATCATAACTTTTTTGAAATTCCGCACGTAATAAACTCGCTTCGCCTTTTCTCGTAAATATCTTTGCTTGTGTATAGAGATATCGAGAATTGGCGGACATCCAGTTTGGTCTTTTGACGTTGGTTAAACGAGAAAGCTCCAAACTAGCTAGCTCGATCTTTCGTTTCAAAGTGTTCCATAATCGATTTATTCCTATACTGCAACTCGGAACAGCTGGAGCTGACAAGTAGGCTTTGGAGAACTTGTCAGCATAGTCACTGTGAGTTAGTAGGGAATAATCGGAGCATGAATTACAGGAGCTAGCCTTTGTCACTCTGAGACGTAGACGAAATGAACATGAAACAAGCGAATGATCGGTGTCATTCTCGCTTCCTGTTCGGCAACCTCTATATGCGCGGGAATTATTTATTGCACTGAACCAGCGTTTGTTAACCAGAACGTAATCAATTTGGGAAGAGTATCTACCACAGCTTGAACGAAATGTTGTTAAATGTTTCGCGGGGTGTTGGAAGAATGTATTCGTAAGAACCATGTTGCACCTAGCAGCAAATTCACTTAATCTTCTTCCGTTCTCGCATTGATCGCGCGCTTTTGTCCAAGGGCCAATCCAGGAACGGTTGACATCGTCCCTGCAAACTCTGCCATTGAAATCTCCTCCAATAACGATAATTTGGGATGAGATTTTGAGCCAGGAGTATAAATCTTCTAGTTGCTCGTAAAACTCATCTATTTCTTTTTCACTAAAGTTAATGGTTGGAGCATAAGCATTGATAACGGCCATTGAGTAATTGGATACTTTAAAGCGCGCGAACGCTAATCGTGTAGATATGCCCTTTCAGTCAATTAACGCACCGGAAGCATTTGGGGATAGACAAAAAGCAACCCCGTGGTGAGCTGGATTTGATGCACAAGGTGATGGGAGAAATAATGCAACAGACTGGGAAGCTGTAGGAAGACGAAACGGATCCGAACAATTTATTGTTTCCTGAAGACAAGCAATGTCAATCTTATAACGACTTAGCTCTGCGGCAGTAAATACTTGAGTCGAGACAGATGACAGTGATCGTACGTTCCATGTTCCTATGCGGAGAGTATTTCGGATGCTAATTAAACTTGGGGGGGTAAATAAAGCTTCTCGGCTCAGAGATCATGAAACATTTGTAGAAAGATGTCTCAGATACATTTGGCACATCACCCATTTCGCATCCTTCATATCAAGAGATTGAACAAACAAAATCAGCATAAGTCAAACTTGAGATGAGCTAAAATTTAACAAACTTCCATCATTAATATTGTGACATGTTCCTGATACATTCTCACGTATAACCTTGGCTCGTCCAAATACCAATTAGAAAAAAATGAAAACTCGTCAGAAACGTACTTTGATAGATTTCATTCGGGACGATTTTCACTCTGTTTCAATCGAGATCTAATCCTCTAAACCATAGTTAAAATGTTGAACTGACAAATCCTTACACACCTCTGACAACCGTGAACACTGGAAGGTGATTATTCGGGATGCTATGCGAAATTGGAATTAATAGAGGTGACTCTATCACCAACTTTCATTGTTTAATTCACATTAATCTTTTATATTAATATATACTTATACTTTCTAATAAACGGTGAGGTGAGGAACACATCCCCCTTTACCTAACCATCCATTTCATATTTCCCCCCCCCTAAAAAATTTGAGAACCGAGTACTAAAAGGTGTTTTGGCCTACTCAACTCATAAACAATCCTGAAATCCTGAGTTAAAAAACAAAGCAATTGCATAGAAAATAATAACATTTTACCAACACACATTATTAGAAACCGTTACGATGTAGATGCTCACTAACAACACCAGTTTGTAAAATGCTAAGAAATCTATGGATTCAAATAATGCTTATAAAGTTCCATTTTCCAATGATAATAATAATTCTGTTTCCGTACTCCTATGCGGTACATTCTATATTTATTCAAGTATAAATCAGGAACCGAGGACACACCCGCCTTAGTGAATAAGCGCAAACATACACCTGAACACTTTAAAAATATCTAAGACCATATTTATATCAGTGTTATCTATTGGAGAAAGAGAAACAGAAAGTTTTAGGCTGCCTCAATAACTAGTAGCACTGTTATAAAGATGCAGTATATCATATACATTTGTTTTTTTGCAAACAAAATGTTACAAGCAATAATTCAAAATGCCTAGTAAATATGAATCTAATTAAATAATGAAGATGTCACCAAACCACACACTTATTCAACATTTTGCGTATTAAAAGACAAAATGCTATCAGTATATTTACCTTTCATTTTATGCTTTAATAATTTTTCATCTGATATTTTTAAATGATTTACATGCCTTTTCAACACATTTGCCCACTTTTCTAAACTGTCAACTATATTCCATGGCTCTGCCATATTTACCGTAATTACAACCATACAATCACCAATTGATTCTTCATTAATTGAAAATTTAAGTAGATGACTGTGATAAGGATTTCCATCTAAAATCCAAACATTTAATTTTGTTTGATCTGAATGTAAATACACATTTAAATCATTAAATACCATCTCTATCCTCGTCTTTAATATCTAAAAGTGTATACTCCAAACCAAAACCCTTCTTGGGATCTTCATTTCCCTGAAGCCTAGCTATCAATGTTGTTTTCCCACATTCATCATCACCAAGAACAATCAAGGTTTTAGAAGATGACAAAGTTGCTGCTGCTTTGTGAGTTACTTCTTCCAATAAAGTAGACCTTAAAAATTAATTATTTTAAAATCATTCTACCATATACGTTTATCATCCCCTTCTTCTTTAATATTTTCTTCATCAGCGGAAACTGAGGTGCGCAAATTCACCATCTATTTAGAGGCTTAACAATTAATTAAGCTTAACCTTCATAAATTATTTTCTTAGTTTTAAAATAAAATATTTTTTAAATTAAACTTAATTAAAACTTAATTTTAATATTAAAAAAAAATTTTTTTTATAAAAATTTTTATTTTATTAACTTAAAAATATTTTTAAATTTTTTATTATTTTATTAATAATTGCTTTTTTAACAATTAAAATTATTATTATTATTATTATTATTATTATTATTATTATTATTATTATATTTTTAATTATTAACAAAATTCGTTATGATAGAATTTTTACTATTTTGTAAAAAGTATGCTGTGAATTTTCTTTCAATGACTGATTTCTATTTTCACAAAAATGTACCGAAAAGACTAGACAATAATATTTTTTTTAATATCTACAATAACTTAAATTTTATTAAAAAATTGTTAACTTTTTGATTAGTACGCAATAATAAAATCACGGTTTGTGGTAAAGATTTAGATGTTACTAATAATTATGCCGTAAACCAACAATTTTTATTCAGTATTGGTAAAACGGTATAGAATGTCTAATACAATAACAAAAGTTAGTGGCAATACCACATTTTTATTAATTCTAAATTTGCATAGCATCTCGAACTATCCCTTTCCATTATTCACGATTTTCGGAAGCGTGTAGGATATGTCAGTCCATCGACTTAGTCATTGTTTCCAAGAAAAGTGCCGATCAAGATTGTGTAAAGATTATCCCAAACAGCATCTATCCAAGTACGTTTTTGACCTCTTTTCCTTTTCTTCCAATCGGTATTTGGACAAGCCAGGCTTTTGATGCGTAAGAGTGCATAAGGATTTCTACGAAGAACATGTCCAAACCAGTGCAATCTTCGTTGTCGCGATACCAATAAAGGAAGATCATGAAGTTAAAGGTCATTTTAAATTTGGTGATTATTAATATTTTTTGCTTAATCTTTTGATACAAAGGATGCAAAATGGGTGTTGTGCCAAATGTATCTAAAACATCTTGCTTTAAATTTATCAAGCTGCTTGATCTCTGACCCTGTAAGAGTCCATGTTTCAGCTGCGTACAGAAGTACTGTGCAAACCAATGAAAAAAAATGTTTATCTTTGTTTTTGGGTTAATAAATTTACGTTTCTATAGTGGATCGACAAGCCTTCCAAACGCAGCAACAGCTAAATAAATTCGACAATTTATTTCATTGAATGAACCACCGTCAAAAGTAATTGAGGAGCCCAGATACGTAAATTCCTTTACATTGGGGAGCACAACATTATTTAATACAATCCTTGCATCAGGAGTTTGAGATGACATAATGACTGATTTTTTTTAGTTGATTTTCAAACCATATTCACCGAAAACTTTCACAAGGAAATCCAATGCATGCTGCAACTGAACTTCGTTCTCAGCTAAAAATACAGCATTATCAGCGTATTCTAAGTCTGTAATGGGCGTAGTACCAACATACACACCTTCAATTTGTACAGAAATCTTTGCAAATATAGCATCAATTGCATAGTTTAACAAAAGTGGAGCAACCACGTAGCCTTGACGGAGACCACTGCAAATTTTGAATGGCTTTGTAGTAGATCTGTTGCAATTGCGGATTACAGCAGTTGAGTTCTTGTACAAAGCACGTAGAAGATTCACTAGTTTCAGAGGTGTTCCATCACGTAACCTAGCAATCCAAAGTTATTTTCTGTTCAGCGAATCAAATGCTGAAGAGTAGTTAATAAAGGCTACATACGTAGGACGCTGAAACTTTGCCCGAAATTCAAGAATGCATCGAAGTGTATAAATTTGATTAGGACGAGTGGTTTTCTCTCTCTCCGTGCGGATCCGTTTAACTATTGCTGAGGTGACAATTTTTGCAGCTATGCAAAGTAAGCTGATGCCTCTGTACTTAGCAGGTATTTGCCAATCTCATATCTTGTGAACAGAAACAATAGTAGCACGGTGCCTGTCTTCAGGACACTGCTCAATTGTCCAGAAATCCGTTATAATGCCATACAAATCTTCAATAAGTCTCGAGGGACTATATTTGAAGATATACGGAGGAATTTTGTCAAAACTGGCGGTCTTTCTAGCTATGAGTTTTCTACAAATGCACATAATATCATCGATAGTGGGGGGTTCAACGGATATTGGATAAATAGCCGAAGAAACTGTGTCAAACGTGGATTAGTTTAACAGCCATCCTGTAGTGATTTCAGGGTGATTTAGAGTCTGATTAAAATAGAGTAACCAGTTTTCGTCAGAAATGCCAGACGATCCAACTTTAACTTTGTTACCACGGTATAACTGATCCAATTTTTTGTAAACTTTTCCACAATCGTTATGGCAGGCAGAAACCTCTAGCTCATCTGCTACAGAGTCCCAATGTTTTTGCTTATCCTCTTCATAACTCTTTCGAAATTCCCACGCAATTTCTTACCTTCATTTTTCTCTGAGCTTTCTTTGCTTATGCATAGAGATCACGAGAATTGGTGGACAACCAGTTTGGGCCTTTGACATTGATTGAATGAGGAGGTACCAAACTAGTTGTATCAATCTTTTGCTTTAGACTGTTTCAAGACTGATTTATTCCCATCTCACAGTTCGGGACAGCAATTGAAGCTGCTAAGTAGGCTTTGGCAAACTTGGTAGCATAGTTGCTGTTTGTGAGCAGGAAGTAATCCGGAGCCAAAATATTAGGTTTAGTCTTGGCAGTTTTTAGGCGTAGCCAAAACAAACAAGAGACAAGTAAATAATTAAAGTTATTCTTCTTACCCGTTTGGCAGCCTCTGTATGCTCGGGAATTTTTAATTGCACTGAACCAGCTTTTACTAACCAAAACATAATTGATTTGGGAGGAATATCTACCACAACGAAATGTTGTCAAGTATTTCACAGGGTGTTGGAAAAATGTGTTTGTGAGGACCATATTGCACCTTGCCGCAAATTCACTTAACCTTGAATGTCTAGTAGTCTGCAAGTGTTAGTTTTTGTTACACTACAAAAACATAAATTTAATTAATACGTCCGTTAAGGCATGTAATATTAAAAAAAATATTATATAGTTTCAGAATACCTTAATATTTGTGATAAACTGTAATTTTATTAACTGAAGATCTTAATCATAATAATGTTAACATGTTTTTTTTACTAGGTTTAATTAATAGTAATAATATATTTGTAACTGACGAGAATATACAAAAGGAATTCATCTTACAGTTTACATCTTATCATATTTTTATTTAGAACTATAAAGGGAACCCAATGCTTTAAAAAAAATATTTTTTATAAAAATTATTAATATAATCATAATAATAATTATTAATGGTTTATATACTTTTACAAAAATAGCTTTCAAAACGACTTTTAATTAGATTATGTTTTTACTAATGCCTCACAGTACTGTTTTCAAATATAAAGTCTTGTAGCGGACAAAATTAATAAGAAAAATAATTGAAACCATTTTTACTAATTTTTATTATTATTACACTTAATTTTATTATTATTATTATTATTGTTTATACTTTTTGTTTTAATGTAACAAGTTTTCTAGAAGCTTCCTTTTGCTTTACTTTTGTTTTGTGTAGGTGACTAATTGTAACAGTCAATAAACACTTCCAGTTTGTTTGTCTTCTTTCTATCTAGTTAAAGTGGGCAAATCAAATTTTTTAAATATAGGTTGTATCAACTCAATTTGTTACGTAAAGTCAGATAATTATTCGTATTGTCAATAATCTAAATTGGTGAGAAAGAAAAGAACATGCAATTCAATTATTCAAACAATCCATTTTTACAACTAACTCAACCGTTATCGTCGTCCACAGAGGTAAATATTGTAAAACACGAGCAAACACACAAACCAGAGAAAACGTATAAATTTCAACTTATACCAAATAATCCAGAATTATGGTTTGGTCTAATCGAAAGTTCGTTTCTTTAAAACAACATCAACAATGAGTTAGACAAATTTTTGTCTACTATGCTGGCTCTACTACTAAAAATGTACGTTGACGTACGTAAGTTGGTTCTGAGACCAAAGGATAGACCCTATTCTTATTTGAAAAAACTCATTTTGCGCAAGTATTTAAAAAGCAGAGAAGAAAAAATTTATATATTTTTAAATAAAAAACGAGAATTGCAACCGGAAGTCTTCTGAATTTATGCGAGGTATCAGATTTGGCTTTGAACGACACGTGGGTAAAAGAGCTATGGCTCAGACACCTACCAACCAACGCGCAGGCTGCGTTAATAAGTCAAAAAAATATTCCATTAAACAAATTGGCAAATATGGTGGATGACATAACGCGAATTACGAAAACCCAATTTTCTGTCAACGCAATCTAACGATCAAGGAATTCTAAACATTATCCCCAATCTTCTAGGTCTGTAAATGAGTGCACAAGGTGCCTTATTCATTGCAAAAACGTAGCACCGTTTAGATCAAACAACCCAAAACGCGTTTTCTCTAATAAATATTGTTGATATCATGCAGTTTTTGGACAAAAAGCAACAAAATGTAGACCCCTATGTGCATTTTTTGTTTGCAGGTCTCCAACAACACATCAACACTACGTTTGCAACAGGGGCCATTAAAAGAGGAAAACGGATTGTTTTATATTTGTGACAAGGAGAATAATACAAAATGGCTGATCGACACCGGGGCAGAGATTAGCGTTTACTTTTGGAAAGGAGACAAAATGTTAACGACAGGTCCCGTTTTAACAGCGGCCAACAAAACTGCAATAGTAACGTTTGGCTATTAAACAAAAACAATAAAATTAGCAAACCGTCGCTTTTATTGGAAATTTGTCCTAGCCGATTTACCGCATGGTTTGATCAAAATCGACTTTTTTTAATTCTACGAATTATTGGTCGATCCCAAGAAAAAGCGGTTGTTGGATCCAAAAGTAAACAATATTTTTACGAGTTGTCAAGTTAACCGTAAGGGGATTTATGTTACTGGATTAAAAGTACAACAAAAGCAAAGTATTAGAAACAAAATATTTTTACTACTCCCCATGTTAACAAAACCATTAATTGTAGAAAAGAAATAACAATTTAAAACTAACCATTGCATCGAAACAATAAGACCTCCGGTAACTTGCCGACCTCGTCGTCTATCAAAAGATAAGTTGGCATTTTTAAAAAAAGAATTTAATAATTTATTAAAGAAAGGTATTATAAGACCTTCTAGTAGCTCATGGGCATCACCACTTCACATGGTAAGTAAATCGGATGGGTCATGGAGACCATGTGGAGATTACCGGGAGTTAAATGCCGCTAATCGTTTCGACAACTATCCAATTTTTTATATTTATGATGTGATTTCAAACCTGGTAGAGTCAATAATTTTTTTCAAAAATAGATTTAGTTTGAGCATATTATCAAGCACTTGTAGATGAAGTTGTAAGATGTCACTGAGATCTCGGCCCTGATTTCCTTTGATTTAACTTAATACAGATAATTATCAACACCCCAGCTAATTTCAATCAAAAAAGCTCTTGTGTTATCTAAATTATTGTTTTGCAATTTATTATTACAAAATAATTCAAAATTACCAACAGGAAAAAACAGGGCACAATATACTAACAGAACCACAGTCATGTTAACAACAAACGTAATAAATTCAAATACAAAAAGGCGCTTCAAAACAAAGTTTAAATAAAGGCAAAGTAGTTTAAATGTACAATAATATAAAAATTGTAATCGAAATAAAATTTAATAATTATTTAAAATATTTTATTCCAACAGTAACAGAGGTAGACATTTGCAAAACAATCGTCACAAGGTCGTTCGGGCTATTCGAGTTTTTACGCATGCCATTTGCTCTTCGTAATGCAGCTCAGATATTTCAACGTGTCATGGATAATATCATTAGAAGTCTAAATTTTGTAAATGTTTACTTGGACAATGTGCTTATTGCCTCAAAATTAGTAAAACATTATCGCAGAGATTTGTATGTGTTTTTGGAAAAATTAGTTAAAAACAATATTCTAATTAATTAAGGAAAGTGCGTTTTTGGAGTAAAAAGCTTTAAGTTTTTGGAACATGTAATCTTCCCGGAAGGTATTGTAAAATCCTAATTATTGCTTGAAAAGCACCAATAAATTAACTTATAAATGTTTGTTTATTTGTGCTTATATAGTTGTTTGTGACTGTGTGTCAATTTGGCACTTGTTTGAATTTATGTTTGATTTATGGATATTGATGTAAATTTAAGAATTGTCGCATTTATATTAATATTGTATTATAGAACCAAACGTCAATGCTTATCATTTTATTAATAAAGAATATTTTATATTTGTGAGTTTTACTTTAACAGATATTTGAAGAACGTTTATTGAGTAGTAATAAAAAAGTTTTTGCAAGTAAAACAAAGGTAAATTGGTAATAAGGGCGTTTCCGTATAGACTGTCCAACTTGATCAAACAAGTTAATTGTAAGATAAGGAATCTTACAGGTATATATCTTGTAAAATAAAAAATTCAAGCAATCAAAAAAATTTCAGAACCAAAATCGGTAAAAGAACTGCGTTTCTATTTGAATTTTTTGAATTTTTATCGTTGTTTTATTCTAAAATGTGCTGAACATATTTAACCACTTTCAGATTTGTTGTGAGCTAACCCTCGTTTAATCCAACTACATAAAAAAATAGACGGATTTTTGAGGAAAGTAAAAACCTACTGGCTAAGACAACCCTACTTGTTTACTCAAACTATACACGTCCCTCGTGTCTAACAACAGACACGTCCGATTTCGCCACTGGGGCGGTGCTACAACAAATGGTGAATAAAGTTTGAAAACCATTGGGTTTTTTTAAAGCGTTTATTCTTAGCAGAATCCAGATACAGTACGTTTGGACGAAAATTGTTAGCTACTTATGTAGCTGTTAAACATTTTTGGCATGCCATAGAAAGACGAAAATTTGTAATACTGACAGATTGTAAACCTTGAACGTACGCAATTCATACAAAAACTGACCGTTACTCCCCCTCAAGAGATTAGACATTTAGGCTACATTTTGCAATTCTCAACTGATATTCGACATATTCAAGGGAAAGCAAACGTAGTAACAGATGCCTTGTCAAGAGTGGAGATAAATTTAGTAAAAATAAACAAAATTGATTTTTATGAATTAGCACAGAAGCAACAAGAATGTGCTCCAATAGACGAACTAAATTAAACGAGTTTAATTTTAGAGGAAATCAAAAGCCATTTAGAGAAATAAAAGTAATATGCGATATTTCTCAGAGATGCTCTCGTCCTTTAGTTCGTCCGAGCTTTTGACGCATAGTTCTTGGTGTCCTACATAATCTTTTTCACTCTGGGATAGCAGCGTCACAGAAATTAATCAGTAAACGTTATGTTTGGTTAAACATGCATAAGGATATTAAAATTTGGGCACGGCAATATATCCTATGTTAAAAGTCAAAAGTTTATTGGTATGTAGCTTTACCAATCGGTACCTTCGCCAAGACGAACGCACGTTTTGACCATGTACATATAAACTTGGTAGGACCATTACCTTATTCAAAAAGTAATAATTATATTTTCACGTGTATCGATTGTTTCACAAGATGACCAGTAGCAGTTCCTATAAAAGATATTACGACAAAAAGAGTGGCAAAAGTATTTGTGGAAAAGTGGGTTGCAAATTTCGGTTGACCTTCTACAATTACTACCAATCGGGGGGTTCAATTTGAATCTGCACTTTTTAAACGTTTAACTTCTTTGTTGGGAACGGAACGTATCCGTACTACAGCTTATCATCCGGTCGCAAATGGTTTGGTCGAACGTTTCCATCGTCAATTAAAATCTTTGTTGAAAGCGGTCGGTAACTCATCATGGTCGGTGGCATTACCCCTTATTTTTTAGGAATTCGTAGTTTTATCAAAACAGACATAGATTGTACAGCGGCAAAATTAGTCTACGGGTAAACACTACGGTTACAAGGTGACTTTTTCCAAGGTAGTAAATTAACAAATGAGAACCCGGAATCATACGCCGTTCGTCTATCATCATTAATGAAAAAACTACGTCCTACAAACACTCGAACTCAAGAAAGAAATGTTTACTTTCCTCAAGCCCTACAAACTTGCACGCATGTTTTTGTACGTGTCAAAGATGTGAAAAACTAATGCAATCTGCATATAATGGACCTTTCAAGGTAATCTCGAGAAGGGATAAGATTTTCACAATTATACAAAACCAAAAGAGAGAAAACATCAGTGTTGATCGATTTAAAATTGCTGAAAGCTACTTCTACTGAAGTATCTAAGCCAATAACTATAAATAATAAATAATATATTGATGAAGCCGTTTCAGTTCAAGCTACACCTTCAACACTTAGCAATGAGCAAAGCTATGGTCACAGGGCTTTAGAAAATTTAAGTAAAATTAAACCAATCCTCAAACAGAACAAACCAAAACCAACCTCGAGTAACAAGTTTGGAAAAGCACGAAAACAAAATGTTTGGTTTTCTAGTTATGTGCTATATTAACTAATTTTTTATTTATTTATTCGTTTCAGGGATTTGAAATTGTCACTGGTGACCTATTTTCTACGAGGGGATTGGTGTAGCAGACTAAATTAATTAAAAAAATAATTGAAATCATTTTTAATAATTTTTATTACTATAACAATTATTTTATTATTATTATTTGTTATTGTTATTATTATTTATACTTTTTGTTTTAATGTAACGAGTTCTCTAAACACTTCATTTTGCTTCACCTTTGTTTTGTGTACGTGACTGATTGTAACACTCAATAAACACTTCCAATTTGTTTGTCTTCTTTCTATCTAGTTAAGGTGGGCGGATCAAATCCTCAAAGTATAGGTTGTATCAGCTCAAATTGTTACATTGTTATTCGTATTTTCAATTGTCTAAAGTCTTATTATCCACATCTAATTCATTCGCGAGGTGAGGCGCGCGTCACGCTACACGTCCATTGGAGCGCTATTCATCCTTTTCTCTTTTCTTCTTTTTTGATGATTATTGCAGTGTTTTTGCATTGTAATACGTAACTTGTTTTATTATTATTTTTGCATATTTATAATTTTTGCTCGTTTTCTATAATTGTTAACTACCTTGATTTTATCTTGATTTCAAATATTTTTTCTGTCACTAATCCCTCTTTACCTCACCATCCATTTCATTTCCCCCTGAAAATTTGAGACAATTTGAGAACCGAGTACTAAAAGGCGTTTTGGCTACTCAACTCGTGAAAAATCCTGAATCCTGAATTATTACATTATCCGAATTCTTCTAAAAATCTATTCTAAAAATTTGAACTATTTAATAAAATTTAATGCAAACAAATTTAAATGTAAACTAAAAAATAAAAAATATACAGTGCGTAAATTGCATCATAAATCATCCCTAAGAGCAAAATTTTTTAAAATTAAATATTCTAAATTATGGAATAATTTACCAATCAATTTAAGAAAAATACAAAACTTTAAAGTTTTAAAACTAATTTAAAAAAATACATTAACATTCATACTGTGCTAAAAGCTATTTCTACTGAAGTATCTAAGCCAATAACCATAAATAAATAAATATCACTAATCATACAACGTTTGATTATTTTGTTAGTCTATGAGAAACTTCGTTTCATTATATTGTTTACTTAAAAGTCGCAATTCGCCCATCTAAATAAAAAATAATACTATTTTATTTACATTGTTTATCGTTTTCCAATTATTGTTTATAATTTTTATTTATTTCTCTTCATATAACCCCCAGTTTACTAGTAATCCAATTATGACATTCAAACATTTTTCAAATTATTTTTAGTTCAAATTGTGCGGGTAAATATTACCTACAAACTAAAATTGTACATTTCTATTATTTATTCATTTTTAAATGTATATAACATTACTAATATTTATTTTATTTAAATATATATTAATAATTATATATATATATATATATATATATATATATATACATATATTAACATATTGAAAAATTTTATAGTTTGTGATCAGACCTGTAAATTAATGGAAAATAGCTTCTTGCAAAATCTACCGATGGACGTAATGGAAGCGGTTATTAGAGCAAGACAAAGTGAATAGGAGAAGTTTTAGTGGAATGGAATACTAATAGCAATGTACGTTATCAAATGAGATTTTTTCAGTCAAAATAATCCATTATTATTATTAGCAACAATTTAAAAAATAGTCCAAAAAATGAACATAACTGTAAGCTGAAAATTTTTTATAGTAAATCCATAGTTAATGTAATGAACACAAGTAAATCATTTCTTTATTTATTACACAAAATACAATTAATAAGTATCCGGTATACATGCTAATAAACAAAACGTGCAGTCTGTTTATTTGTTAATAAAAACATTTCCGGGATAACTGTTAACAAAGAAATGCGATTGAAAAAGAATTAACCACCTTGAATGGCACTGATATTTAGATGGACGGATTAACATAAAACAAAGTGATTATCGACAACCACTGTTTCCAGCACCTAATGATGATAATTAAAATTATTTTATAAAAAATAATCCTAAACGATAATTTTTTAAATGCAACTGTCAATGTTCTTAAAATAATTTAAAAAAGCATATCAATATTTACAGTTTTTAAATATATTTAACTGTACAAAGTTTGACATTCTTGTAGGTTTACAATAAAATTATTATTATTATTATTATATTTTTAAATTATTTTTTAAATGTTTACTTTAAATTACTAATATGTATAATTGTGGTTTTGGTGTATATACATATAGTATTATTTAAGAACATAAAATTTTATAAAAAAAATTTAAAATATTAAAAAAAACATATTAAAAAATAGCAATAATTATTATTTTATTTGTTAAATACAGTAGTTGTTTTAATTTATTAACTTATATAAACTTATATCAACTTTAATCCGTTAATATTTTAGTCACGTACTCTGTTCGTAGTCGGTAATTTTATACGCATTGAAATGGCTAGCGTTCGAGGTAAACTTTTTTCACCGATTGCCCCTCCAGAAGTAGAAGCAAAGTCGCGATCTAAGGTTACTGTTGTTGGTGTGGGCGCTGTTGGAATGGCAGCTGCTTTTTCGATTATGCAAATTACTGGTGAAGTTGTTTTAATTGACGTTGTTACTGACAGGGTAAAAGGAGAAATTTTGGATCTTCAACACGGTCAACAATTTCTTCATAGGTGTAAAGTTCATGGTGGCTCAGATTACAAGTTATCTGCAAATTCTGATATTGTTGTTGTAACTGCTGGCGCTCGTCAGCAAGAAGGTGAATCACGTTTAAGTTTGGTTCAGAAGAATGTTGACATATTTTATTCAATTATACCTCAAATTGTGAAATATAGCCCTAATTGCGTTTTGGTGATTGTATCGAATCCAGTCGATGTGTTGACCTATGTCGCTGCAAAAATTAGTAAATTTCCTCATCATCGCATTATTGGTAGTGGCACAATGCTTGATTCGGCAAGATTTCGTTATTTGTTGGGAGAAAAGCTTAACATATCTGCTGCGTCCATTCATGCATCTATAATTGGTGAACATGGTGATTCTAGTGTTCCTGTATGGAGCACCGTCAATGTTTCGGGTGTAAGACTTGCTTCTATCAATCCGCAAATTGGAACTGACAGTGATCCTGACAATTTTAAACAAATTCACAAGGATGTAGTTAATAGTGCTTACGAAATTATTAAACTTAAAGGATACACATCTTGGGCTATTGGTTTGACTTGCCGTTCTTTGTGTAATGCCATTCTTAACAATCTTCATGTAGTGTATCCACTAAGCGTACATGCAACTGGAAAGCATGGGATAAAGGAAGACGTATTTTTGAGTTTACCATGTCTTGTTACATCTGCTGGTGTTAGTGAAGTAGTGACACAAGACCTTTCCAACGAAGAAGTGGCAATGTTGAAGAAAAGCGCACAAACGTTACACGAAACAATTAGTGGTATTCACTGGAAATAATAACCGATATATGAACTTAAAATTTAATTGAAAATTATTTGTTAGATAATAGTGTTAAAAATAAATTGCTTTGAGTTTATTTGTTTGTTTTTTTAAAGAAAAACCATTTGTCTGCCTTTATGTTAGTTTGCAAATAAAACCTTTGAAATAATTTTATGATTTGATGTTTTGCGTATTATAAGTTTTAAAAGTTACTTAAAGTGCATGTACAGTTTTATAGGTTTTGGGCTGCTTTGAAGTTATAAATAAAGTTGGATCAATGGGCTGACTGACAATTGCTTGCTTATGTTATTATTTCTTAAAATGATATTTACAGTGCCTTAAAGATGTAAGATGACAGTGCTTATTGAACTTAATTTAATGTTTGTAAGTTATACATGTGTACTTTTAGGTATTTGGATGTTCTGATTTTACTGTTTAGGCTGCTTATAATTCCAGAATTTGACGGTGATAATCCTGTTTGCATACTATGATATAGAGCATTTTAGACTAAGACGTAGGACCGTGTGCACATCATTGTGATTGAGCTTCGACTTTGATGGATAGGTGCAGACATACACTTAGGGTCCTATAAAGGTATATGTATTCCATATACAGCCGTTAGGATAAGTAAATAACTGAAAAAAATTGGCAATCTTTGCAAACAGTGGTACCGTTTATTAGCTACGGCGCTTCGTTATTCTTCTACAATTGTAAATTTAATAAAGCTGTTTGGTGTCGATTGTTTGATATGCTGCATATATATATAGAAAAAATGAAAAGATCATATTACTAAGCACAATAATAAAAAAATTTGTTCCAAGTTCTGCACGTTCCCCAATGTATATATTTAGTTAAGTTAGTGTAATTGTGTGATGGATGTCTTAAAACGTGATTTTACAAATCAAGTTTAGAGAATTCAGTTTTTAAAATGCAAAAGTCTTATATAGGATTGAATAGTAGTTATTAATATTGGAATAATCTTAATTCCACTGTTACAAATGGGAATTTTATGTTTTAGGATGTTTGGTATTATATTGGGCTCTGAGGTAGAATATAATAACTTTGTTTATGTATTTCGCTTAGTGGTTATAAATCGTAGGAACATTATTGCATATTTAAAAAAAAGTGAAACAGGTTAAATATCAGAACTTGTATTAAGCGAGGTTTGACAAAATCAATTAAATAAAACTAGTTAGTTGTGACAAGTATAAGTACGTTTCGTCATTTAGAAAGCTCTTCTATTTCGTTTCATTCGACGATTCAGTGCTCGATTATTTTATTAATAGAAATGTAATTAAAATTTTTCTCTCGATT
The DNA here is from genome assembly GCA_025895645.1 of Cardicola forsteri. Taxonomy (NCBI): domain Eukaryota; kingdom Metazoa; phylum Platyhelminthes; class Trematoda; order Strigeidida; family Aporocotylidae; genus Cardicola; species Cardicola forsteri. The sequence goes on along the minus strand of JAKXYG010001498.1, from coordinate 47,287 downwards.
ACGTCAAAAGTGGAAGCTATTTTTCGCATTGTTTTGTGTTATTATTTTGATATCTAATGACATTTTTAAAAATTTTAATTAATCTGAGTATTATTTTCTGTTACAGCAATTGTTTTTTTTAGACTGGAGTTTTGTTTTAATCATAGTTTCATAACTATATCTTTATCTGGAAATGTTCATTTAGTTAAGTTACCAGATTTAATCTTTTCTTGAGTGTAATTAACTGAAATTAGATTTTTCATTTTGGTTGGTATATTTATATTGTATATTCGATAATAGACTTCGATAGCTTTATAAGCGTAAGAAACACAGAAAAAAATTATTTTGGCTGACGGACGGCATTATGTGACGGTGCTATTGTTTACGAAGATTGACAAGACTACATAGTTTTTGTCAGGTTTATCTGCTTGAGCCCTACAGATACATATGGTACATGCATACAAAAGTATATTTTAAGTAAATGGTGTATATCCTTGTATATTTTAGCTAAGGAAGGCTTTTAGTCATACTGTTGTGCAGTGGCTTATGATTTATGCTAGTAAAAGTCTAGTGTGCATCATATTGAAATATGGAAACATGGTTGTTACGGTTATTGAAAATTGAAACTTGATAAACATTACTCAAATCTGCACAAGATTATTAGCATCCACGTTTATAATTGTTACTTTGCAAATGTATTGTTTAATCTTGCTGGCGTTTCATTTGGTAAGATCTGGTCTTTTGACAGCATTCTGTTAGTGGTTGGAATACTTAGTTGGTTTTAAGAGCATTTGAGTTAAGAGACTGTTTCATTTAATCGTACTTTAGTATTTTGCGTCAAACAACTTGCATATAAAAAATTAAAATTTTTCGGTTTTATACCAACCTACTTGTACAAATGATTAATTTGCTATTTATCATGGTTTTATGAATTGGCGTGTGTTACTTTTTAGCAATAACTAATTTTTGTATGGAAACCTCTCGCTTTATGTTTGGTGGGTTGAGTAATTTCGCAAAATGAAATATCTATTGAGTTATAGAAATTGATGACGAGTGTTGGTTATGAATGGAATGCCATTAACAAAGTTTATATATCTTGTCAAATGAATATTATTATGTACTACAACATCAAATTAATTAGTCACATGTGGCCAATATTTTTTTTGATTATTACTAAAGGTAGTGGTGTGTTCCTCTATTTTCTTGTTGTCTAAATTCGATTTATTGTATTGATATATGGTCAAAACTTCATGTTATGCTATTAATGTGGAAGTGGAAAGCTGGAATATGAGTCCTTGATTAAGTTGTTTGGGTAATGTTCTAGTAGCTGCATGTAATTTAGATGCGAGTAATTTCCATTTATGATTAACAACAACAATAAATATTGGTGGCAAAGCCACTTATTTATTAGTTCCAAGTTTTCATAAGATTCCATATAATCCTCTTCTACTATTCACGGTTTTATGAGGCGTGTAGTGATTTTTTAATCCAGCAACTCCGCCATTGTTTCCAAGATAAAGTTCCGACCAAAATAGGGTGAAGATTGTCCAGAACAGCATCAATCCAAGTACGTTTTTGACCACCTTTCCTTTTCTTCCAATCGGCATTTGAACAAGTCAAAGTTACGGAACGTGGGATTGCACCAGGATTTCTGCAAAAAATGTTATCAAACCAGTGCAATCTTTGTTGTCGCGACACAAATGATGGAAGAACGTAGAATTGCAGGTCATCTCGAATCATTTTTGTATAATCTCTTGATACGGAGGATGCGAAGTGGGTGTTGTGCCAAATATATCTGAGACATCTTGCTTCAAATATGTTGAACTCTGTGATTTCTGACCCTCACCGGTCATACGATAAATGGATACCGTGAGATAACTTTAAAGCATTTTAGGAGTATGCTAGCATCCATTCACTGAGTGGTATATCCAGTAAAAGTCAGTTATACCGTTGTACAATTGGTTTTTGCTGTTATTGGTCTAGAATGCCTATAAGCACCTAGTCCAGGATTCACCACGTGGAGGAATTACTATCATTAGAATTTAAGACTTAATAAGAATCACTCAAATCTTCAGGATTATTTAGCATCCCATTTGTGTTCTAAGTAATTATTAAAATTGGTGTGAGAACGAGCATTTAAATATAACTTTTAAAGGACTCCTGAATTTGGGAAGAATTTTTAAGTCTAGGCGATTGAACTAACTTCGTTTGTATCAAAATGTATGTGAGAGTGTACACTTAGATAATCCATGATTGCTTCCATTTTGGATTCCAGTAGTGCAGTCATTAAATGCTTGTACCTTTCTAATTGGTTAAAACTAGTTACAAGGGACTAAAACATAGTCATTTTGAGAGTAATTATTTCATCTTTTAGACGTGGTTAAGTGACATGGATGATGCTGCAACATTGTGTTGTAAGGCATATGTGCTAGGGTAATCACCATTTGGACGATTACTATGACTAATAGTCCATTTTCTAACTGCTGAGCAGCAACCAGGACTTAGCGTAGCGTTAAAATCCCCATTATTAGCACAAAATTTGATTTACTTTCTAAATTAATTATTGTGACCACCAGTAGATCATAAAACGTTTTTATTTCAAACTAAGTGTAATTTAATGGGGGAACATGTATATCTATTATACGTAGAATTAAATTCCTAGTTTGAAAGTGGGCGTTTATAATTCTGGAATTAACAGGGCACTATTCAGAAAGAGCTTTCCTCGCACTTGAAACGCAATGATTATAACACTATATTTAGCAAGTTCAGATTGAGAAGGCAAAAAGGTTGTTTTTGAGGGTAAACTTAGCACAAACTCCTGAATAACGGGTTTCTTAAACACAAAATATTAATATTTTGATAGTTAGATTTAGTAGCAACACAATCTTGTGCAGCAACTATAAACAGTGACCGCATGTTTCATGGGCCAACAATAAGTGAACATCTTTGTTTTAAAGAGCAAATATTAAACTTAATAACCAATGCATTGTTGTAAAGCAGAGAGTAGCGTTTCTAGTCACATTCCATCTTGTTTGAGCTCTGAGAATGGTGTTTTTTATGTTGTTAGCCATCTAAATTTGTCCTGATAACCATTATCTGCCACCTATGGACGCACTAATTTGGGATCGGTATCTCTCTTCAGCAAACACGGACATAAAGTCTTAACTTTGTGATAAACCAACTTTCAATGGAAACTCTTCAATCTTTCCGACACTAGTCTTCACCAAAGTTTGTACACCGTCATACATAACCTATACTATTTGGACGTATTTTTTTAACCCGTTTTTTATACTTTACTGAAATTAATAATGGCTGAATGTGGGCCCGCAATTTAATGCCGGTGGTGGATTGGAACTCATACCCACCGAGGTCCAAATTCGAGCGCTGTACCGCTAGACCATCCCGGTATATATATATATAAATTCCATTATAAAGTTGAGTAATATAACGGAAGGAGATTAAGTGAATATGGTTCTCACGAACACATTTTTTCAACACCCCGCGAAACATTTGACAACATTCCGTTCAAGCTGTGGAAGATACTCTTCCCAAATTGATTACGATCTGGTTAGCAAACGCTGGTTCAGTGCAATTAAGAATTCCCGTGCATACAGAGGTTTCCAAACAGAAAGCGAGAATGACACCGATCATTAGAGGGACAAAGCCTAGCCCTGAAATTCATGCTCCGGATTATTCTCTACTGACACACAGTGACTATGCTGACAAGTTCTTCAAAGCCTACTTATCAGCTCCAGTTGTTATTCCAAGTTGCAGCATGGGAATAAATCGACCATAGAACATTTTGAAACGAAAGATCAACTTAGCTAGTTTGGTGCTTCCCCGTTTAACCAACTTCAAAGGACCAAACTGGTTGTCCGCCAATTCTCGATATCTTTATTTTTTTAAAATTTGTTTATGGTTATCGGCTTATATACTTAAGTAGAAATAGCTTTCAGCGCACAAGCAAAAATATTTATGAGAAAAAGCGAAGCAAGAATTTTGCAGTGGTACATTTACAAATTTAAGCCATTTATAGGTATGATTTTCTCACGCTAGTTTGTAGCAATAAAAGTTGTTAAATCTTCAGGTAGTGATTTTGATCTAAATTTAAATTAAAGTTTTTTAAGGGAAGGTGGTAATTTTATGGTGCATTAAAATGCTTTGTTTTGTTGCATGGTAAATGTATTTCTCTCATAGCTAGGGTTTCTGACAAGATGTAGTAAATAACTAGTGAAAACCTAAATTTTCAATTTTATAAATCACAACAAATTTGGCATATTTATTGATTTTTGATAGATTAATTGTTTAGTTTTTTTTTAATTTGGTAAACACATGTACATGTGTATACCAACAAGTTTCAAGTGCGTTGTTAAGTTTGTTTTAAACAAAAAATTTTAAATATATTTTTAAACAATTTTATTTATGTTTCTATTTAAAAATTTTTATATGGCATTATTAAACAAGTATCTTGATTTCAAATATATTTCGAAATAAATAAATAAATAAATAATAATACGTCATTTTATTACGACTCCTTTTGGTGTTCCGAACAGTAACAAAGCTTCTCGGATTAGAGTTTTGACCAATTATGTGTAATTAAACAAGTTTCATTCTTATCGTTAATGATATAAAACCGGTCCTCCCAAGTTTTTATTAAGTGCCAAAATATGTGGTTTGTAGCGATTTACATTTCCGATACTTATTGTAATTTACCTGTTATATATTGTTCAGTTATTTTAAAGTGTAATTTTGATTTTATTTTTTTGCTATTTTGATAGTTTCCTAGTAGCTTCATTACAGTCTTAGCTACAATTAACATACTTCGAAATGAAATTCAATCTATGATATTTAGTGTGATATTTGTGACTCTTTTTAAAAAAATGTTTTTACCGGTTTTTAGTTTTATGCTTAACTTTTTAATGTATTTCTGAAAGTATTTTATACATCAATGTGAAAAAAATACGTTTTTTTATTTAATTATATATATATATATATTCTGTTAAATGTTAATAGTTTGCTAAGTAAACTATTAGTATGTGGTATATTAGAAAGATAGTAATCTGGTTAATGGATTTGCAGTATTTAAAAATAAAAATACATTTTTTATACTTAACTTTATGAAAGTTAGTTAAAATTGTATATTTAAAAAAGTTTTGACACGTTTTAACTGAAACAAAAACATTTAAGATAATTCAAGGTTACATTTTTATGATTTAAAAAATCTTAGTCTGCATACATAAAATTTCTTCTAATTATTTTTAAATTGATACAAATAATTTGTGGTATAATAGACCGATTCAACCGACACAATAAAAAAAAAATTTTAATATTTTAATCAAATAAAAAATTATAAATTAACATTCACAATATTTATTATTGTTTATAATAATTTCTGCTTTACTAGACTAGCAAAATACTGGTTTTTTTTCAAATTTTAAGTTGTCGTATCGTATGTTTTGGGGATAAATAACTAATAAATTTTAATTTTACTACTCTAAATGTTTTACGGAAAACACGTTTTAGCTTTGGACATTTTAGCGAAGTCGAACGTGGGCCCTCATATTGTGCCGTGGTGGAGATCGAACCCATGGCCACCTATGTTTAAGTCGAGCGCTGTAACGCTAAACCACCGCAGCATATATATATATATATATATAAATAACTGAACAAATGTTTCAACTTCATTTTTCTTTAAGTACGGATTGAGAACCGGTTAGAATTTAACTTTAACCAAAATTTAACATTTAAAAAATTTTTGTAAATTAAAATGTTCTAATTGTATATTGTTTGTATTTAAAAAAAATAATATTAACAATAATAATAATAGTAATAATAATAAATACTTGATAAATAGGTTAATTCTTTGATTTAACCATTTTTATCCATTCAAATTGAAACAAAAATAGAAATTCACTGTATTAAACAATTTATTCAAATGGTAAATTGTTTTAAAAAACAACATTTCCCAATTGATAAGTAAGTGCAGAGTTATTTTAAATCTTAATTTTGTTTCATATGTAGATGTTTACGTATAAGTAATTGAATGTATCGATTATGGATTAACTGTTTATAGTTTGTTGACTATTTTATTGCAATATATTAAACTGCAATTAACAATACTAAATATGCTTCGAATCCGAAATATTAACAATAATTTTATTATTTTGAGCAATCAATTTTTTTGTTAAATTTAAGTGTAGTGTTACTATTATTCAACAAATATTTTATTAATTGTTATTTTGTAAATCTTATTTTAACATGTTTATATTTCAATATTTACAATTCTAAACTTTTGTTAATATTATTAATATTGTTTTGCCGCACAAATAAGCTCTACTATAAACAGTGGCGTGTTTGGAAATTATAACGTTGTTTGTACAACTCTGAACTTTTCGGTTTGTCCGTTTATTTCATTTCTTCTGTGGTGCACAAATCTATTAATGTTTTTTCTTTACTTTTAATATATTTAGCATTAACATTTATGTTCTGATAAGTTTATTATGAAATAATTTATAATTCACATTTTTTTAATAAATTAAGTTTTAACGTTATTGTATATTTAAAAAAGCGCTTATGGCAATTTACAAAACAAAAATGTGGCTATTTAAACACCTTTTAAAATATTTTCTATAATAGTTTAAAAAGGTAGTAAAAATTAATAAAGAAAACATTTAGTTGTACAGCGCTCGAATTTGGACCTTGGTGGGCATGGGTTTGAATCCAACTACTGACATTAAAACGCGGGCTCACGTTCGGCTTTTCTAAAATGTCCACTGCTGAAAGATGTTTCTTGTAAAACACTCAAAGTAATAAACATAAAATAAAATACAATTTACCTATTTCTTTATTGCAAGATTGAAACTAATTAGAAAACATTGAAAAAATTATATTAAAAGTAAATAATTAATTTTAACGACAACTTATAGAGAACTAATTTTTAAAAGAAAATAAAAGTATACTACAATTTTGCAGTCAGATAAGAAAATTTAGTCTTTAGCTAGACATTATTGTTTAATATATTTTTAAAAAGTAATATTGTATAATTTTGACATAAGTGCAACTCAATTTAAAAAATTAGAGAAACCGTAAATTATCTGAAACGTTTATAAACATATTTACTTAGCAAAAATTCTTTGAAGAATTGAGTTGATTGTATTAAGTAAATAAACAACTTCTCTAAATACACAAGATTCTGTAAATCTTTTGTTTAAGTTAATTGCGATGGACTAATATTATCTTGTGTGTTGAATTTTCAAAAGTTTTATATTGTTTAGTGGATTTAATTGTTAAACTTTTAAGTAAAATGATTTTTTTAGAATTGTTGAAAACATAATCAAATATATCACGTTTGTCATCCTCATTAATTTAACAAGTACACGGACATTGTATAATGATTGAATTCAATACATGTTAATTAATAATACTCAAACTTTAGATGTTTATCCACATAAATAAAAATAACAGAAAACAAACTGAGACTAGCGTTTATTCAGTTGCGTTAAAACAAACAATTTAATATAAATATTCATATTACAGTATTTAAACAAACAAGTCAAAACTCACAAATTACAAAAAGGTGGTATTTTTTAAAGGAAAAATGGGTAATTATAGTGATTAATAATGTTTAATTGATAAGAAAATAAGGAATTAATTAATAAATGGTTGTAACTGAAAATGTTAAAAAATAGAGAGTTAGGTTTTTTATAATAAATTTTCATTAATTAAACCAGATACAGGTCCGTAAAGTAAGTTACATTTATATGAAAAATAATTTATTTTACAAACTAAGATAAAAAAATATAATCGAAAGAAAATAAATTAAAAATCATTAAAAAGGTTTAGATAAATATGTAGTAATCAAATGCAATTAAATTTTTTTTTATATTTAAACTAATTTGATACTGTTTTTTAAAACGTTTTATTTATATACATTTAAAAATTTTTGTTTAATAAATTATATTATAAACAAACATTAATTAAATTATTTAAAAATTACATTTAATTACATATAAATAAAACAGAATTAGTAATTATTTTTAGGGAATCGGATAAATCTTGATTTTGAAGGAAGCAAGCGGATGCCAACGCTATTATCGGTTACTCAAACATTACGATTAATAACAATAAAATCAAGTTTATTTCCAAAAAGTACAAGGGTCGAAACTAATGAAAAAATTAGAGGGCACAATGAAAGACTATTATTTTTATTATTATTATTATTATTATTTTTATTATTATTATTATTATTATTATTATTATTATTATTATTATTATTATTATTATCATTATTATTATTATCATTGTTATTGTTATTGTTATTATTGTTTATTGGATTAGATATTTTGATAGAAGGAGGTTTCAGTACACAAAAGTAGGTACAATTATAAAACACGATACAAATAGCAGTATGTAACAGTTAAAAAAAGATTAAATTACATAGTCAAATACACTCAAAAATGAACGTATATTCAAAAGTCATGTGCATTATGATATGCCTGAAGGAGCATGATGTTACTTTGGAGATTTACCATAATTAATATTGTACTAATATAACAGTATACATCAAATGTAAATGATTCATGTGTGAGTGTGAGTATTAAAATAATAACCTGGATGTAGGACAATGAATGGTCACAAAATGGACTGGATAGATTACGGACAACAGTAATTGGACAGACAAAAAATAATTCTTAATTTAGATAGGTTTATGTAAAGGTCACTTTTAACTTTGTTGAGATTGGATAATAGAAATACATTCAGTATCATAGAATATAGACAAAAATTGCAATTTGGCATATGCAAAGTATGTCAGAAACCAATGAAAATGAAGGTTATGCAATAATTGCAAAATTACAGGTCTTAGTAACATAATTATGAAAAACGTTTCATAAATCTCTTAAACCATATAGCATTATATTTAAATTATCGCAAATAGTCATAACAGTAATATAATCTGATGCTTATGTTAAAAAACAAAATAACAAGAAAAAAAAATAATTGGATTACGTGAAACTAGGTAACCTCTAAGGTGAAAACATTAAAGCATTATTAACAAAAGCATTAATTAATATTTGAAAAATATAAGAACAGTTTATTTTTTATATGTTCTGGGCCGGTTAAATATCTTGCCAAATATAAAATTGACGCATTATAGTAGATTTCTGTTTTTTGATTAAACGTGAATAAATATTCTCCTTGTTTTGCTTAATATGATTAATTTGTAAAAGTCGATATGTAGTGAGTAATTATTGTCATCCATTATTCTTTTAATTAATAGACGACAGTTCTTAAAGTGTTTTTCAATAAGTTTGTTGGTAATTTCTAAGTGTGTAATGTCTACTGACTTAGTTATCATTGTGACATTTTTTAAATAACAAAATCCTTTTTAATAGTCCTGTAAATAAAACTAACTATCTAGTTGATAGTCATCACTAATTTTAAGTATACATATTTTATCACTATATTGTTAGCCAACAAAAATTGTTTCAGTGTTAATCCAAAAATTTTGAGTGGGAGTAGAAAAGAAATTAGAAGAACCAATAGAAATTGGTCATTATTACCGAGTAATAGTAAGTAAGTAGTTAGTGTGTTAAAATCAAATTTTACTTAACAAAATTGTTACAAAAAATGTGATCACAAGTTGCAATTTTCTGTGTAAACTAATTATTGTTATAATGGTCATGGTACATACATAAATAAACATTACAGTAACAATGAATATTTTGTGCTTATAAGTTACTTCTTCTATAGAGTGACTGTAATTATTATTACAATTACAGTCAGTTTAAATAATTCAGTAGAAATACATTCAACATCATAACATACAAAATAATAAATAAATAAATGAAATTATGCAAAATTAACAATAAAAAGATAAGTAATTCTTGAGGTGAAAACAACAAAACACATTAATTGATATTTGAAAAACACAAGAACATTTCATTCTTTATTTGTTTAGGGTTAATTAAATCTTGCCATATATATATATTATTTAATTTAGATTATGAGAAGAACTGACTCTCATTCACTACATGACATTACTACAATTAGACAACAAAAACTACTTGGTCAAATTCTACGTTTATTGCCTAAAAGACCAGCAAGAACGGTTTTGGAATAGACAATTGAAGATGGTAAAAGAAAGGTTGATAGACCACAGAAATCTTAGTTAAAAACTATTTGGGATGATCTAATTAATCTGAATGTTTTATGAAATTAAACAGAACGCTTGGCAAAATGTTCGGATACATGGAAAAATTTTGTTGTCTCATGTTTGTTTTAAATTATGGAACTTTGTTGTTATCTTATCGTCCTATGCTTATTTTTAAAGCAAAAGGGTTTTGTAATAATAACAAATAATTTATGTTATCAATTATATTTTTATCACTTTTATTTATATTACTAATATTAATATTGTAACTATTATTATTATTATTATTATTATTATTATTATTATTATTATTATTATTATTATTATTATTATTATTATTATTATTATTATTATTATTATTATTATTATTATTATTATTATTACTATTATTATTATTATTATTATTATTATTATTATTATTATTATTATTATTATTATTGTGAATAATGGAATTGTTACTACCTATAAATATTATTATTATTCTTAATATTTTTATTATTTTTGTTATTATTTTTCATAATTTACTTGTTTTACCAGAAACATTTTTAGCAGTAAATATTTTAGCAAAGCTAAACGTGGACCCGCATTTTGTATCGGTGGTGGAAATCGAACCAATTTCAAGCAAGTTGGAGTCAAGCGAAGTATCGCTAATAAAATTAATATTATTAGTACTATTATATATATATATATATATATATCTAACGCCACAAGTTAAACACAATTTACCAAAAGTAAATAGACAAAAACTCTGCCTAGTTTGGACCAGAAATGATTTAATATAGCCAGTTCCAAGTCTGGACAAAAGAGGAGAGTTTGATCTCAAGGTTAGCAATCTGGTCTCTGCAAAAAAATTTATACTGCTACGGAAACTGTAAGAGGACGCCATTCCGACAAATAACGGCAAACAAGTAATTGCACGTATCTGAATGACAAAGTTACACAAATGACAAGATTGAGTAAAAGCCGAAAGGAAGTTCACTCTTCGATTTGCAGAATTTTTAATGCCAAAACCTTAACCAGTGTTGGAACATGGAATTTGTGCACACTTTTTATTATTTTGTACATTTTATTTTAACATGTTTATATTTTAATATTTTTAATTTTTATTAATATTTTTTATATTAGTTTACTGCACCGAAAAGAACAACAATATTCTTTGGTTTGTGTAACTCTAAACGTTTCAGTTTGTCCATTTATTTTATTTTATTTTGTGGTGCATAATTATATAAACTATTTTCAATTTTTAATATATTTAGTACTAGCATTTATGTTCTGATATGATTATTAAGAAATACTTGATAATTTATGTTTTTTTATAACGAGTTAAGATTTAATAATTGATGTATTTCCAAAGCTGAACCCACATTAATTAAAGCATTATTGTATAATTATTTATGTACTAAACTTATGTAATTATTTCACAATATCTTTATTATTACTTACTATTATTAAAAACAAAAAGAAATTACATTATAAATATTGCACAGAATAAATAATATTTACATATAACTAAAATCGATAAAGGGACACTACAGTAGTTAATATTTATAATTGTCTGGTGTTTTACTGTGATAAAATAAGTGCAATTCATTGTATAGTAAGTAAAGTTAGTGTGGAATAATGTTGTTACTAAGGTAGAATTTGATGTAATCATATACTTAGTTATATTAAGTCAAATAATGTTTTGATATCACATTATCAAAGACGGTCGTTTATATTAACTGAAAAAAACAAAAGTATAAACAACATTAAATAATAAAAAATGTTTTGCAAATTCATTTTTGTTATAGTTTATTATTAATGTAAATAAGATAAATAATCATTATTATTTGTAAATGCTAAGTAAAACAGTGAATAAAACAGTCACAATTTTAGAAAAACTGTTAATGTTATATATTTTTTTAATTCTACGTAGATAATAAATTAGAAACTTTAATCATAAACATGACGGTATATACTAAGGATGTTTGATAGTCACATCATGTGATGGTATTTACTTATTTGTAAAACTAACATTTTAGTACGATTTCATGACATATATTATATTATAATATACAACAAATACATTAGGTATTTTGTTTACAGTAATTATTAACTTATTACAAATATATAATAGCAAAATATTTTATTGTTTTTTGTACTTCTGTATTTTTATGTTAGATGAACGATATTTATAATAAAGTCAAACCACAGTAATGTAAAAAAAATATAAACACAAGATTACATTGATTTCTCTTATAGTAACAACTTTATACTATGCTAAATGCATCTACTGTTATAAAGTAATGACACGAGTTATTACATTGCATTGCATTAAATTTATCTCAGTAGCATATTGTTTAACAGTAGATATTAATTAGTGTATGCATTTTGTCTATCCTTTACAATAGTAATAATTGTAAAGTTTCACTAGAATCTCGGCCCTGATTTCCTTTGATTTAACTTGACACGGATAATTATCAGCACCCCAGCTAATAACAATCAAAAAAGCTTTTGTGTAATTTAAATTATCGTTCTGTGATTTATTGTTACAAAATAATTCAAATTACATACCAATACTGTTTACCAACAGTAAAACAGGACACAATATACTTACAGAACCACAGTCGCGTCAACAACAAACGTGATACATTTTAATACAAGAAAGTCGCTCTACAACAAGTTTTAAACAAAGTTAAAGTGTTTAAATGTACAATATAAAAATTGTAATTGAAATAAAAATAAATAATATTTTTAGATATTTTATTCAAATAATAACAATAATGTAACTAACCCCTTTACTTGTAAGCTAAAATATAGATCCTACTAGCTGTTTTAGTAATTAATCTATTAAAGTTAACACCAAGTCTAGTTCTAAATAAATGAACATACAAAAATAATAAAAACATTGTGTAATGAGTTGTAAAAGATTTTATCTAAAATAAATAAATAACATTTATCAAATATTATGCACTATAAAAATTATTATACCACACTCTTTTGCAAAATTAAACTTAGTAAAAAATTGTTAAAGCAAAATAAAAGCATTTGATTTATACAATTGTGTTTTATTTTGTATAAGGTTGAGTAAACTAAATTTGTAGAAAATTAATAGAAAAAAAAGCGTTTTCCCACAATGTTAATAAATAATTAGGGAAATAACGCATTTTATGTTATGTACAATAAATTAAGAAAAAAATATTATTGTAGCAACTCAAACTGCATGTAATTACTGATGCAGGTGTACAATATAGTATTACTCATTGATCATAAATTATTTTCAAAGTTTTATTTCCATTTTGTGCTACTTAAATGTAGCCAGTCTAGGAAAATATGTAACTTTGCTGATAAAAAACCTAAAACAATTACTTGATGTATGTTGTTAAATATGCTTTAGCATATACATAAATTTGTAGCGTTACTATTATTTAACAAATACTTTATTGATTATATAAATTTGTAAATCTTATTTTAACATATTTATATTTTTTGTTAATATTATATATATATATATATATATATATATATATATATATATATACAGTAACACTAGGTGCCTACGGACATATTGTTGGTTTGTTAATAAATAATATTTGATATTCGTGAGTTTTATTTCAGAAGATATTAGAAAAGCGTTTATTTAATTATGATAATGAGATTATTTGCAAGCAAAACAAAAGTAAATTGGTAATAAGGACGTTTACGTATAAATTTAATTGAATAAATTAACTGTAAGATACAAAATGTTACATGCACTATTACAGGACCTCAGTGAAATCTCAACACTAATTCCTTTTAATTAAACTTGATACGGATATCTATCAACACCGCTAAATAAGTTCAATCAAAATAGCACTTGTAACGGTGAAAATCGACGAAAATATTTCGAAGTCCAAAATAATAAACAATATTATTTTATCCTATCAAAAATTAACATTTAATTTTTGGCAATTAATTTTCTTCGAATATTGACAATTTTGTTTGAATGTATCAATGGTACATACCAGTGGGAACGGCTATAAAAACAACCGTTCCCACGCCATTGGTAACTTCCGTTTCCTGCTACCATTCAGTTTCATTCCAGTTTTCATCTTGGTTCTTCCCACGAACAGATCCTGTAATTTGGCAATATACGTTTCCCAGTTCCGTCTTTGCGTTCCAATTTATTACTTTAAGTAATCAGTACAAACGTAAGAGATTTGGAAGGAAACAACGACTAGGTCCCTATACATACGCAACCTTCGAAAACAAGCGACGGCGCTTGTCACATACAAACCGCCCCCACTTCGCGTTTAGTAAATAGAGGCTACGTCGCCTACAAATTGGAGTCAATTTGCTAAAGTGGTGCGGACGACGTTCAAGACCAGTGTAAGATCTCACTGAGATCTCGGCCCTGAATTCCTTTGATTTAATTTGATACGGACAATTATCAACACCCCAGCTAATTTCAATCAAAAAAAGCTCTTGTGTGATCTAATATATCGTTCTGCAATTTATTATTACAAAATAATTCAAATTTACATACCAATACTGTTTACCAACAAGAATAAACAGGACACAAATATACTCACAGAACAAAAGTCACGTTAACAACAACGTGATACATTCAAATACAAAAGCGCGCCTCAGGACAAGATTCAAACAAAGTCAAAGTGTTTATATGTACAATAATATAAAAATAGTAATTGAAATAAAAATTAATAATAATTTAATTATTTCATTCAACAGTAACACTCCCGGCCAAAAAACGCAGTTTTTTCAAAACGGACATTTCTAGGGCAAGATGAGTTCACAACAATTGACGCACACAATTCTGACGTTGACTTGAATGGGAATGGTGAACACTAGACACCTGAAGATTACCCATACATGACAACCGCAACATACAAACAAACAAACTCAATCAATACTTTCAAGTAGTGACAGCTGCTAAATATATTTGTCAATTACAAATTTGGATGTACAACCTTCTACTTCAAGTATGATTGTCCACATAGAACACTATTTAAATAGACTAGTTAAACTATGGACAGAAACAATAAATTATCTAACCTTCTCCTTTTCGTTTTCTTTTTAACCTTAAACACTTGTATTTTGGGGGGTTTTTTCGGCACTTTGATCACAAAGAATTTTTCTTTATGCTCTTAAAATCTCTGTAATATCCTTTAGTTAGCAATATTACTGGATAACATTCACTAACTGTACCTTCAACAATAACAACCGCCTTTAGATCGTTTATACAACTCATACAGTCGTCACTAATATACCCGAAATCACTATTAGACAATTTATGAATTTGTTCCACAACATCTTCATATGTTTGGCAACAAAATACATTCTTATCTATTCTAGGTAGACAACTACTTGGCCCTCTTATAGTCCAACCCAAAGGGGTTTCTATAGCGTAAGGTTCATTCCCCTTACCCAATCTTTGATTTAGGACCCAATGCGCTTCAGGCACATTACAACTTATCAATATATCAATTGAAGAAAATTCACCATGATTCAATTGAAGTTTTGATAAATGAGGCCAATTTTGTAACTCTTTTTCAGTAGGTATATTAGTCCTTATTGAAGGAAGCTTGTCTACTGCATACGCATTATCAATGGTAATGGGAAGCCCTCCTGCAACTAGTTCAATCTTTAATTGTACTTTTTTGCACAAGGTATTATACACCCCGTTCAGTGTATTCATTTCCAGTTCAATTGTACTCCCTTCCAACCCCAAAGTTTCAGCAGTACGTCCATTTATCAAAGTGCAATCTGATCCATTATCTAGAAAAGCCCATCCATTTTTTACGGAAGAAGGACCTACCAGTTTTACTGGTATCACACCTAGATATACTTTTGCAGTTGTGGACACTGCAGCATTAACGTTAGATTGATGAATACTTGGGTGCAAAAGCCAATGATGTGAACCTTTACAACTTGCTACCTTGCACCCAGTCTTGTAATTACATAAATTTGACGCATGCCCTTTCCCTAAACAAGAGAAACACAATTTGTTACTACGAACAATCTCCATTTTATCCGTTTGTTCCAACTTAAGAAATTGGTCACAATTCTCAAGTCCATGATCTCCGTCTTGTAATGGGCAATGTAAGCCTACTTTACTTACAATTTTAGACCTTGATTCAGTCGTTTTTGGTGTATAACTTGCTTGCGATGCAATCTCACCAAATCGACTATTCATAATCCTTGCATTATTAGAAACAAACCGTAAAAGGTCCTTAAACAGTGGTTCCTTATCATCTTGATACAAACTGTCAGCTATTATAGCCCACTGTCTTTGCAATGATGTTGGGAGTCTAATTACTACCCTTTTTAAAGTATCTATAGAATCAAGGGTAGACTTACATCCCATTCTAGTTAAATTAATTTCACAATTTCTCATTTGTATTGAGAAAGGCACTAAGCTACTAGCATTCGCTACTAGTTGAGGACCGATTACTAGCTTATCTAAAATTGACCGCGCCACTACGTGCGATCTACCATACAATTGCTTCAATGTGTCCTTCGCCATTAAAAGACCTTCATCAGGAGGAAGCATCATACATTCACGTATTGCTTCCTTAGACTCTCCTTCGCAATAGTAAATTAGGTAAGCTAATTTCTGTTTATTGCTGCACAACATGCACTCAATAGAGGTCTCGAATTCATTCATAAACCTCCAGTAATCCACAGGATTACCGTAAAATTTGCTTACCTCAATACGAGGAAGATCTAACCTGTTAACAATCGTCTTAAAGGAACTAACTAACTCATTACTGCTCATTTCTAGTCCCTGATCATTGTGGCTAACTTCTTCAAATTGATTAGCATTCAACTCCGATCTAATTTCAAGCTTTAATAAGTTTATTTCCCTTTCTAACTTCCTTAATTTCTCAAGCTTGTCACACTTGACATCAACACAACCAATCGTCACATCAGACAAACGGTCATCAAAGGGTAACCTACCATTGTCACTGGTTCCCCAATGGTATTCTGAAGATCAACATCCGAAACCGTGTTTACCAATTGTCGTTTGTCATCTTCCTTCGAAAATGTACGTCTTGGCATTTTGTTGGTTTTGGACGAATTGATTGATAAAATTTGGCAGAACTGTACACCAATTTACGCCAAACAAATATGTTCAAACCCCAATGGTTTGATGGTATATCAAACTATGGTTCTTGTAATATATATATTGACCGCGCCAATATAACAAGTCGAGTTTTCGAAAAACTCCAATTTCAGTGGTATTTCACTTCAAACTCCAACGATTGGCAAGTCTTGAACTTTAAACCCCAACGGTTAGCAGTGTTGAACCATTACAATGTCAGTAAGTATTGAACTGTAAGATCTCACTGAGATCTCGGCCCTGAATTCCTTTGATTTAATTTGATACGGACAATTATCAACACCCCAGCTAATTTCAATCAAAAAAAGCTCTTGTGTGATCTAATATATCGTTCTGCAATTTATTATTACAAAATAATTCAAATTTACATACCAATACTGTTTACCAACAAGAATAAACAGGACACAAATATACTCACAGAACAAAAGTCACGTTAACAACAACGTGATACATTCAAATACAAAAGCGCACCTCAGGACAAGATTCAAACAAAGTCAAAGTGTTTATATGTACAATAATATAAAAATAGTAATTGAAATAAAAATTAATAATAATTTAATTATTTCATTCAACAGTAACAACCAGTCAGCCAAAATTTTGAATCTTTATCGCTCGTGGGATTCAGAGAAGTTTTTTCGTATTATTTTATTTTTTTATTTTTTTATTTATTTTTTTATTTTATGTTTTCTACTTTGAATGTTTTACAAGAAACATCCTTCAGCAGTAACGTTAAATTATTAGTTTATTATATATATACATATACTAGTCAGTAATTTTATTGGATGGAGCAAGAATTTAAAAATAAGTTAACCCTGGTAGACGAAACACCGAAGCCTACGGGAACGATGCCGTGCACGTACCTCCCCCTAGACCCTGCCAACCCAGAGCGCTGGTTTAAACACTTCGAACATAATTTAGCGTTTCTTAGGATCGTTACAGAAGCAGATAAATATCATTACTTAAGTTATAGGGTGCCAGGCCACCTTTTTGACATAGTAGAGCAATTTCTGCTGCCGAACCATCCAACACCATACACTGAATCTAAAAGACTGCTGTTCAAACGACTAGACAAATCGACCAGCAAAAAGGAAAAACATCTTTTTACTATCGGAAGAATCCGCGGGGATTGTACCCCTTCTCGATTTTTGCAGGATTTGCAAAAAGAGGCGGCGGAACTTCATTTTCCAATGGACTGGGTAAAGAAGAATTGGATCCAGGGCTTAGATCCTCTACTTTAATCAGCAGTTTTAGGTCCAAAAAACATTACTTTGGAGGAGGCAGCGGAAAGCGTCAATAGGGTTGACAAGTATGCACGGAAAACATGCCGTGTAAACGCAGTGCAGGCAGGCAGTACAAACGTAAGAGATTTGGAAGGAGACAACGACTAGGTCCCTATACATACACAACCTTCGAAAACAAGCGACGGCGCTTGTCACATACAAACCGCCCCCACCTCGCGTTTAGTGAATAGAGGCTACATCGCCTACAAATTGGAGTCGATTCGCTAAACTCTTGTACAATCTAAACAATTGTTTTTACAATTTATTATTAAAAAAATAATTTAAATTTACTTACTAATACTGTTTACTAATATAAAAACAGAACGTGACAATACTAACAGAATAACAGTCACATCAACAACAAACGTGATATATTTAAATACAAAAAACGCTTTAAAACAGAGTTTAAACAAAGTTAAAATAAATTAAATGTAGAATAATGTAAAAATTGTAATTGAAATTAAAATTAATAATAATAATTTGAAATATTTCTTTCCAACAATAACAACCATCACTATTTTTCTCATAAATAGGAAGAAACTTACCCCCATACTATTATGTATTCTAACAATTACAACTTTTTTTAATGTTAATAAAGATAATATTTATGTTTCATATTACCTGTCCTAATATAACAGTCACACATACTCAAAGTTTTTTTCTACCTGAAGTTTGTAACACTTTTGGAATTTAATTTAAATTTGTTTTTAATAGAGATTCTTTTATTAACCCACCTCCTGTGCCCTTTTTTAATTCAGGGTGACCTACCATTACGCCTAGCTTAGTTGCAAAATATCTTAGCCAGCTCAAATCCTCTTCCAGTGGAGCTGACAAACTCTTTCCTAGAGTTCTTAAAAAGTGTGTTCTAGCACTAACTCCTCTCCTTGCCCTCATTTTAATCTTTTTATTCAACTAGGCAAAGTGCCTGCGATTTCGAAACTTGCCTTTATTGATCCGATCCATAAGTCTGGTTAAAGGTTCAAGCCTGATAACTTTAGGCCTATTAGTATTCTATCTGTCCTAGCAAAATCCTGGAGAAAATTATAAAAACTCACTTTATTAACTTTATTAGAAATAATTATCTTATAAATCCTGCCCAACATGGGTTTATGCCGATGAGATCCTGCCTCTCAAATCTTTTGCTGTTTATTAAAATCGTAGCGCGAATGTTGGAATACTTCTCCGTCGGTGTCATTTACTTCGATTTCTGTAAAACTTTTGATAAAGTGCCTCACTCCACGTTGTTAAGTTAAAATCATTTGATGTGAGCCTTCTACTCCTGATGTGGATACGTGACTTTCTTACTAACCTTTAATTTAGTGTCAAACTGGGTAATGCATCCTCCTCACCTACCACCATCACCCGAGGCGTCCCACAAGGATTAGTTTTAGGCCCTTTATTGTTTATTATTTACATTAATAATCTTCCATCGATTGTACACTCTGTCATCCTGCTTTATGCAAATGATGTTAAAATTTGGGGTACCAACCCTGAACAATTACAGAAAGGCATCCATAATATCTATAACCGGTTTCTGGACAATGCTCTTCTTCTGAATGTCTCCAAATGTAATCATTTTACTCTTAGTAAACATTCTGGCAATAGTTTTAAAGCTCCCAGTTAACTTGGTATAGGATTTGGTTGTGACTTTTAGCCCTTCCCTAAATTTTTCAGAGGGAACCTTGGTACCATTCCTATTAGTTGTACTTGCTCCTTCTTTTAACTCTATATTCGGCCGCATCTTGAATAATGTATTCAAGTCACGTCTCCTATCTTAAAAGCGGATATACTAAAACTTGACAAGGTGCAGAGGAGTTTTACCAAATAGCCTCGTCTGCTTAAGAATACCCTCTACCTTAATAGTTTTAAAATTCTCAACCTCTTCCCATTGAATGCTAGAAGACTCCGGGGCAACCTTATTTTAGTTTATAAATTACTTAATTCCAACCACTTCAATAATCTCTTTGCCCTTTCAAACGATTCTCGATGTGGGCACCAGTTTAAGATTCCTAAGCCTAGAGTCGAATCCCGTCTGAATTCTCATTATTTTTTGTGTAGGGTTATTTTTGCATTGAATAGTTTACCCGCTCATATCGTCTCGGTTTTCAAATCAACCTATGATTCGTATTATCTTTACAATTTTATTTAATTTCCACTTTATTTTATTCTACTCCATTATTCCTCTGATATTGATACCTGACATTTTGAACCGAGGCTCAAAAGAAGTTTTTTTTCTATTTAACTCGTGTATAAACCTGAAACTATTAGCCAAAAAATGTTTATTTTAAACAACCTTGAAATTGTTTATCTTAGACGCAAATACATCGCCCTCAATTGTTATAATTTTAAAATAATGTTATTAATTTTTATATTAATAATTTTTATTTAAATAATAAAATTATTTTATTTTATTTTAATTAATTAATTATTTTGTGTTAGCAGGTGCGGTTGTAAAGTTTAAAAATTTGAATTTTTTCGTGATGTTTTTATAGGTACATTTTTACTTGTTTAATTTACGTTTAAGAAGAGTACTTTTAATTCCATATTTATGAAATTTTAAAAAATTATTTTTTATATACTTATTAGTCTTGTTTTTGTGTATAACATGAAAAATTGTATCGGATATTTTAGAGTTGATTTCTTTTTTAATTAATAAATAATTTTTTTAATTGCTTATTCTTAATTTATTTGTGGCTTAATGATAATTGATAGTAAAATTGTATATATGTATATATATATATATATATAAGCACGTGTTATTCGTACAACAATTTTTGTCAATGGTTTGTATAAATAATACAGTGCTTTTTAATTAAGCAAGGAAAATTTTATATAAAAATTTACACGTAATATAGATTTTAATTTTATTCCAAAGATTATGGGAAAGATTTTTACATTTGGGTGATTAATATTACTGGTTCTCAGTATTCGTTTATCATTTTTAGTTCGAGTTGGACTTTACATTTTAAATTCAAACTGAATTGTTGTGGAAACTTGTTTTTCGGTTTTCAGTACAAACACGCATTAGAAAAATAAGTTACTGTTTTATTAGCAGAATCTGTCAAACAAGTATCTTGGGTAGGTATGAGTTCCGTAAAACCATTTGTTTTGTCTTGCAGTCGTTCTGTTATGGTTTCAAAATGATTTCGAGTCTGATTTAAATTATCTAACTGGTCTTTATTTGAAATGTTTGACAATTTAACTTTAACTTTGATGCTGTCGCGTAGTTAATCCAATTTTTTGTAAATCTTTTCTTAATCGTTATGGAAGACAAACATTTGCAGCTCATCTGTCGCATAGTACCAATTTTTTTGCTTGTTGTCAATTCTTTCGACATTTGGCACCTAATGTATTTGCTTCACTTTTATAGTAAATTACAAAAATTAATACAAACTATGCATTGCAATATTTTTAAGCATCTAACAGTTACTATTTGATACATAAATTTTTTACTAATACATTGAGTAATATTTAAAAAAGCTTTATATACAAAAATAGTTTTCATTCATAGTCATATACCAGTGATGGCGATACTCCTGACTGTTATTCCTCTACGTGGTGCATCCTGGACTAGGTGCCTATAGGCATTTTAGACTAATAACAGCACGAATCAAATCTACAGTGGTATAACTGATATTCAACGGACTTCCACTCTGTGAATGGGTGCTAGTATATACCTTAGATGCTTAAATCGTATCTCAAGGTATCCATTTACTATTTGTAGCCGGCTAAGATAAAGGAATTTAATCAGACAGAAAATCAGACCTCAGGTCTTTATCCTGTGCAACCTAAAATGAAACTTCGTTCAACTAGATAATATGTAATGGAATTAGCAGCCCTAGGGAATCTGATCTCCTATACTCGTCTGGGGGAAGACCGGAGTTGACAGGTTTGACTTAAGTCACCAAGATGTAAACGGTCCTATTCTGATGGCTCCCATGGATCCGTCAACCGCCGTCATCCCTCCCGTACCCCGAAGAAGATTACCTTGTCAATTCCTGTGAACATTGGCGCCGTCGCAAGGAAGTAATCTTATAGCCAAGTTTAATTAGCATCCGAAATACACTACGCATAGGAACATGGAACATACGGTCACTGTCATGTTAACCAACCTTGGATTGGCCCTTAGACAAAATTGCGAGTTTGGAAGAATATTAAATGAATTCGCGGCAAGGTGCAAAATGGATCTCATGAACACATTTTTTCAATACCCCGTGAAACATCTGACATAATTTCGTTCAACTTGTGGTAGATACTCTTCCCAACTTGACTACGTTTTGGTTAACAAACGCTGGTTTAGTGCAGTTAAGAATTCCCGCGCATATAGAGGTTACCGAACAGGATGTGAGAATGATACCGATCATTCGCTTGTTTTATGTGCGCTTCATTTACGCTCTGGTATTCCTGCTCCGGATTATTCTCTACTGACACAGTGACTATGCTGACAAGTTCTCCAAAGCCTACTTATCAGCTCCGGTTGATGTTTTAAGTTATGGTTTGGAAATAAATGGATCCTGGAACATTCTAAAATGAAATATTGATATAGCTAGCTTGGTGCTCCCATGTTTAATCAACTTAAAAGAGTTAAACTGGTTGTCTACCAATTATCGATATCTTTATAGACAAGCATAGAAAACTACTAGAAAAATTGAAGCAAGATCATTGCGTGCGGAATTTCGAAAACGTTATGAGAAGGATGATCAAAGATGCTGGAATTTTGTAGCAGATGAGCTAGAGGTTTCTGCTCGCCATAATGACAGTTGGAAAGTATACAACAAATTGGAACAACTCTGTTGTGGTATAAAGGTTAAAGTTGGATCGTCCGGTGTTCTAACGAAGACTGGCAACTTCACTTTAATCAGACTTTAAACCATCCTGAAATCACATGGTACCTGCATATCAATCCAATCTTGACACAGTTTAATCGGCAATTTATTCAATCTCCGTAGAACCTCCAACCGCCGATATTATTCGCATCTGCAGTAAACTCGAGGCTAAGAAAACCGCCGGATTTGACGGAATTCCTCTATATATTCAAATACTGTCCGTCGCGGCTTACTGAAGACATCTATGTTATTATAACGGATTTTTGGCCAACTGAGAAGTGCCCTGAAGACTGGCACCGTGCTACTATTGTTCCTGTTTACAAGATAGGAGATCGGTAAATACCTACTAACTACAGAGGTATCAATTTCCTTTGCATAGTTGCAAAAATTGTCACAGCGATAGTTGAAAGGATTCCCCAGAGTGGGTGAAGATCACTCGACCTAACCAAACTGCTTTTCGTCCTGGTATGGGATGCATCGATCAAATTTATACACTTCAACGCATTCTTGAATTTCGAGCAAAGTTTCAGCGTCCTACGTATGTAACCTTCATTGACTACTCTTCAGCTTTTGATTCGCTGAACAGAAAACGACTCTGGATAGCTATGTTACGTGATGGAACTCCGATGAAACTTGTAAATCTCCTACGTGCTCTGTACAACAACTCAACTGCTGTAATCTACAATTGCAACAGATCTACTACAAAGCCGTTCGAAATTTGCAGTGGTCTCCGTCAAGGCTGCGTGGCTGCTCCACTTTTGTTCAACTATGCAATTGATGCTATATTTGCAAAGATTTCTGTACAAATTGAAGGTGTGTATGTTAGTATTACGCTCATTACGGACTTAGAATACGCTGATGATGCTGTATTTTTAGCTGAGAACGAAGTTCAGTTGCAGCATGCATTGGATTTCCTCGTGAAAGTTTCCGGTGAATATGGTTTGAAGATCAACCCAAAAAAATCAGTATTCATGTCATCTCAAGCTCCTGATCCGAGGATTGTATTAAATGATGTTGTGCTTTCTAATGTAAAGGAATTTACGTATTTGGGCTCTTCAATTACTTCTGACAGTGGTTCATCCAATGAAGTAAATTGTCGAATTTGTTTGGTTACTGATGCGTTTGGAAAGCTTGTCGATCCACTATGGAGACGTAAAATCATCAATCCAAACACGAAGATGAACATTTTTTCTTCATTGGTTTGCACAGTACTTCTGTACGCAGCTGAAACCTGGACTCTTACAGAGTCAGAGATTATGAATTTCAACAAATTTGAGGCAAGATGTCTCAAATATATTTGGCACAACACTCATTTTGCATCATCCGTTTCAAGGGATTGGACAAAAAAAATTAATAACTGCCAAATTCGAATTACCTTCAATTTCATAATCTTCATTAGTATTGCGACAACGAAGATTGCGCTGGTTTGGACAAGTTCTTCGTAAAAACCTGATGCAATCTCGTGTCGTAATCCTGTCTTGTCCAAATACCGACTGGAAAAAGAGGAAAGGTGGTCAAAAACGTACTTAAATGGATGCTGTTCGGGACGATTTTTACATAATCTTGGCCGGCACTTTATTTTGGAAACAATGGCTTAGTCGATAGACTGACATCCCTTCACGTCTCCGAAAATCGTGAACAATTGAAAGGGATTGTTCGAGATGCTATGCGAATTTGGAATGAATGAAAATGTAGCATTGCCACTTACTTTTGTTGTTGCTGCTAATAATCCTGAGGAGTTGAATAATGATTATAAAGTTTCAATTTCCGATTATGGTGCTATTCCTGAATGTTCGCCTTCCACGTGGTGCATTTTGGTCTAGGTGCCTTTAGACATCTTGACTAGGGTACGAGCACTAAGAGGTATTACTGGGCTTCCGCTACAGCTGGTGGGTGCAAACATATACCCAAGATAGTTCAAAGGTATGTAGCCGTTGGACTAAGGCAGATAACTGATAAAAAGTCAGGCATCCTTGTCAATTTTTGTGAACAGTGGCGACATCACAAGGATGCTGTCTACCAGCGAAGAAACTTTGTTATTCTTTCACGTTTGTTACGCTTATCAAGCCGTTGAAGTCGATTGTTTTTATGTATAAATATGGGAAATTATGAAGAGATGACGACGTCAACCAATATATATATATAATATCAGGGTTGCAAACTATAATTACAATAATTTAAGTTGGTTATTAATGATTTCTTTCAGTTACTTCGTATTCGAGTCTATCAAAGTACCAATATCTCTTTTTAAATGTGGTGTTATAAGCATCAATCAAGATTTACACTAATAGGTATCGTGCATTTGCAGATTATTTTTGAAGTTGAATTAATTAAAGTTTGGATATCGCATAAAGCTCACTGTTTTTATTAAAACAAATAAAACAAAGTTAGCATAAAATGATTTTTTTATGTAAATCTTTTTAATTATTTTAAAAATACGAATTATGTATTCCCAAAAGAAAAATGACATGAAAATTTTGAATGGATATCCATTATCCCTGTTGTTAGTTTATGTGCACAGGTGCACCTTTTGGTGACAGGAATATTATTATTGTAAATCCTACTGTAATATGTGTTAAATGATTTTGCAAGTGGGCTGACACTATTCCTCAGTTAAGAGTATATGTAGAAAATTTTAATTTTTAATATATATATATAATTGTTATTTGTGGGTTGTATATATTCAAGTGATGTACATTAAATCACTGGTTATCGACGGATTCAAATCTTATTGTCAGCGCACAGAAATTGATGGATTTGATTCACAATTCAATGCCATAACTGGTCTTAATGGATCAGGAAAATCAAACATTTTGGATGCAGTTTGTTTTTTACTTGGTATAACCAATTTATCCCAAGTAGGTTGATAAAAATTGTCTGATGCAACTTCAGGTTAGAGCTTCCAATTTACAAGAACTTGTGTACAAATGTGGTCAAGCTGGCATCACCAAGGCTACAGTCAATGCAGTGTTCGACAACAGAAATAAAGTACAATCGCCTTACGGTTATGAACAGTTTGATGAATTGACAATTACAAGACAAATTGTAGTTGGCGGTAAAAATAGATATTTAATCAACGGTACCAATGCTACTAATACTCGAGTTCATGACTTATTTCATTCGGTTCAGCTCAATGTGAATAATCCTCATTTTTTGATTATGCAAGGCCGTATAACTAAAATTTTGAACATGAAGCCACCCGAGGTATGATATTTCTTACCATTCATTTTTCTAAGATTTTATCCTTATTGGAAGAAGCTGCTAGTACAATGCTATATGAACACAAAAAAGAGAATGCTCTTAAAACTATTGAAAAAAAGGACACCAAATTGCGTGAAATAGATCGGGTTTGTGTTTTCTTTTAACGATTTTTTTTAATTATTAATTAAATATGCAGGTTCTTCGCGAAGATATAAATCCAACAATAATTAAATTGCGCGAAGAGCGTACGCGTTATTTAGAATATCAAAAAATTGTGCGCGAAATCAACTACATGGAAAAATATATAGTTGCTTATGATTTTTATTGTTTAGAAGTTAGTTTGTGGTGTGTGTGGTTTTAATGCCGATTTAGGAAGCAAAGAAACGTACAAAAGGCGATCTTGCTATTTTAGAAAAATCGCACATGGAACAAAAGAACAAATTGGAAGAAGTTTGTTGTCATTTTTCGGTGATTTACAATTTCAGCTTGTTCAATTCAAAGAACGTTTGGAAAATCAAATTGTCGAACTTCGAAATAAACGCGATGAAGTAGGTCGATGTATAGATTTCCAATTTGTTTTAGTACCAAGGTTCAGCGTTGGAAGAATTGGAAGCTACCATGTCAACTTGTCAAAAAACCGAGGCAGTTTCCAAGGGAGCCGCACAGAGAGCTTTGGAGGCTTTACACCTAGCCAAGAAGAGCGTCAAATCTCTCGAATCCCAGTGTAAAGAATTAAATGAACAGTTGGCGGCGAAGTATGTGTCTGCCGAAGCTGCTACTGGCATCGAATACCAAGATGCCTTGGTTAAATCCGAAGAAGCTAAAAACAAATTGGAAACTGCACAAAAGCTTTTAAGGGTAAAATGCTGAATTTGTAATATGTTTCGTTTTACTGAATGTACTTTTATTGTGAAGGATGATTATTAATTGCGTTTTTATTCCCAGTCCTTCAACTTGTCCTTTTTTGTTTTGATTTAGCATTATTGATTTTCTTAATAACAACTTAAACCTTTATTAATCACAGTTAATTAATTTTCGTGGAAGCAAAAATACTTATGCTTTCATCATCATCATTATCGGGAATAAACATCCCCCACCGGTTATTATTACTCAGGATAGTCCAAAAAACCAAAACGTCTGTCAAAACGTCAACTTTTGTAGTGTGTACTCAAAGAACGACACTTGAGGTGTGCTGACATTAAATGTTAATTACATCCCGAGTTAAACCCCTCCAATGATCTCTGTTGGCTGCATAGGGTAAACAAACGGATGCCCATTTAAATAATTTATTTGGACGAGGGGGCTTAGCATAAATAAAAGGACTGAGTTTACATGCTACAATGTCTGTCCAAATTTTCCGTTGGCCTTTTTTTCTATCCGGGTAATGGGTGGGCTTCCATAGCTATTCTGGCTGGATGAGTGGGCGATCTACGTAAAACATGGCCAATCCATTTTAATCGTCTTTCTTCAACTGTGCTAGAGGTACATGGCCAATAAATGTTTAGAAACTTACAAATATCTGCAAATGGTCGAAATATTTTACTAGTTATTAAATGGGTGCGTTCAATAGAGGACAACGAGCGAAATCATAAAGATCTTAAACAGCTTTGCTCAAAAAGAACAAGCTTTTGTGTATCCGCTTGGGTGAGAGTCTAAGTTTCGTAAGCATAATGTAGAATGGAACGCACTAGACTCATACATTCTAATCTTTTTTTAATAGAAATATTACTTTTGTTCCATAAAGGTTTACTTAAACGCACAAAGACTGCAGTAGAGAGGCAAATACGACACCGAATCTCTGAAGAGCTGGATCCTTTACTATCTATGACCGAGCCACTTATGATTTCGGGACTTTTTAAGTAATATTCAAGTAACTGCTTGATTATGTTTGTAATTAGAATAAAATCAACTAAGAAAAGTGATTACGAAACTGCAATTTTAAAGAATTATTTTTGGATGTAATGGCTAATTCATTAATTTCATTCTTAATGTACATTCCTTATTTTTATAAAAAGATTAAGCAAAAAAGTTCTAAAATATAATGAATTCGTTTATTGATATATCGCCTTTTTATCATCTTCATGTTGATCTCATTCTTTAATATGTTTTCAGTTACTTAATTAAAATAATTTTTATATCTACCCTAATCCTAACTTAAACTTCCTTAGTGGCTACATAATTTAAAGTATGATTTCACTTTTTTCGTATAATGTACCATACAAAATTATAGATAAAATTCAATTAAGATGGTTAATTTGGTAATTTTATTAATTTTAAATTTATATATATATGCATGGTTTTTAGGCAATTAATTCGGGTTTATCGAGCAGCGAAGATGGTGTGGCAGCCAGTCTTGTCGAACAAGCGAGGCTAGCTGACGGCGAGCGATGTTCGGCACAGACAGAGTTGCGTCAGTTGGAGATGCGTCGCGAACATTTACACTCCGAAATGGTGAAACAGGAGGAGGCAGTTGGTAAACAACATGGCCCCGGTTCCAGAGGAACTGCATCCGACGAAGAACTGAAACAGCAACAGTTGACTAAAGATGTGGCCAGTTTGAATCAACAGCTGATGCGAGCCGAAGCTGAAGATAAAGCTGTTGGAAATGTATCAATGTTGAGTGGTAATTTTCTGTGCCTTTTTCTATTGCTTAGAGATTGGGTGAATAATTATATTGCTTCGTTGCTATTTACCAGTTTTTATCTGGTCTCATATAGTTGAATTATTGCTGGATGCTAATAATTCTGAGGATTTGAGTCATGCTTATAAAATCTCAAATTCTAATGGTGGTGATATTCCTGACTTACTCTTCCATGTGATGTATTCCGGACTAGATGCACATAGGCTCGAGAATAATAACAGCAGGGACCAAGTACACAGCGGTAAACTGGGTTTTCTTGCTTAGTAAATGGGTCCTAGCAGACACCCGATATATCTAAAAGGTAACTTAATGTGTCCATTTACTATTTGTAGCCGGTTAGACTTGTGGATCCGTGAATTCATGTGAATATTGGCGTCGTCGAGAGAATCGTTCTTTTATCCAATAAACGTCATTTATCCATCTTCAAGTTCAATTCGAATCCAACAACCTCTTTGCATAGGAACATGGAATTTACGGTCACTGTTTCCTATTTTGACTCAAGCGTATAGTGCCACAGAACTAAGTCGATAAAATATTGACATTACTTGTTTTTGGGATACAAGACTGGATTGTTTAGAACATAAGCATTATTTCTCTCATCAACTTGTGCACTACATGCAGCACGTCATGGGGTAACATTTAGTTTACCCCCATTAGCTGCTAATATTTAGAAAAAAATTATATTAACTATACCGCCCTATCAATGTTATAGTTAGATTGTCAGGCATTTAAATAGAGACTGATTATTTCATTTTAATCAGATTTGAAATCACAACAGAACGACTGTAAGACAAAATATGCTTAATACAGTTCCATTGACATTTATCCAATTACCGTTAAACCCTCACCATCAATGACACTATGAACATTTTAAAAAAATCAAAGCTAGAGAAACCACCGATTGAAACGAGATTTCTCCATGTCTCCAAATACAGTTCTTCGTGGCTTATTGAAAACCTCTACCATTATAACGGGTTTTTGAACAACTGAGTGGTACCCTGAAGACTGGTATCATCATACTATTTGTTTCTGTTCACAAGAAAGGAAATCGGAAGATACCTGATAACTACAAGAATATCAAATCGGTTTGCATAACTGTCAAAATTATCACTTCAGCTATAGTTGAAAGGTTTTACTCGGAGACAGAAATCTATACGTTTTAACCAAAATGGTTTGGAATGCGTTGATCAAATTCATACACTTTGACACATTCTGCAATTTCTCAAAGTTTTAGTATCATACGTATGTTGCGTTCATAGACTAGTCTACAGCTTTCTACTCCTTGAACAGAAAACGACTATGGATTGCTGTTACGTGATGAAAGTCCACCAAAAATTTGTGAATCTCACGTGCTCTATACGAGAACTCAACTGCCGAAATCAGTATTTGCAACAGATCTACTATAAAGCTGCTGACAATTTGCAGTAGAGTCCATCAATACTATGTGACTGCACCACTTTTGTTCAATTATCCAATTGATACGATATTTGCCAAGATTTTTGTACAAATGGAAGGTGTGTGTGTTGATAAAACGCGCATCACCGGTTTGGGATACGCTGACGATGCTTTTTCTTCTAGCCGAAGTAAAGTTTAACTGCAGTGTTCATCGATATTTCTTTGTGAAAGTCTCCGGTAAATATAGACCGAAGATCAACATTAAAAATTTGTTATTATGTCATCTCAAGCTCCTGATGCGAGGATCGTATTAAATAATGCCGTGTTTCCCGATATAAAGGAATTTATGTATCTGGGCTCTGACGGTAGTTCATTTAATGATGTAAATCATCCAATCTGTTTGATTACTGTTACGTTTGGAAAACTTGCCAATCCATTTTCAAGACGAAAAGCATCAATCCACACACGAAGATAAACATTTTCTTATTGGTTTGTACAGGTGAAACCTGAACTCTTACTGTTCTAGAAATTATTAAACTAGACAAATTTTAAAGAAAATATCCCAGATAAATTTATCATAACACCTATTTTGCATCCTTTATATCAACAGATTGAACAAACAAAATCATCATAAGTCAAACTTGAGATGACCTACAATTTAACAGACTTCCATCATTAATATTGTGGCAACATGTTCCTGATACATTCTCACGTATAACCTTGGCTCGTCCAAATACCAATTATAAAAAACGAAAACGCGTCAGAAACGTACTTTGATAGATTTTATTCGGGACGATTTTCACTCTATTTCAGCGCAGATCTAATCCTTTAAACAACAGTTAAAATGTTGAACTGACAGATTCTTACACGCCTTTGACAATTGTGAACAGTGGAAGGAAATTATTTGAGATGCTATGCGAAATTGGAATTAATAAAGAGGTGACTCTACCACCAACTTTCATTGTTTAATTCACAAATGTTTTATATTAATATGTACTTATACTTTCTAATAAACAACAACAACAACAAAAGTTAGTGGCAATGCCACATCTTCATTAGTTCCAAATTCGCATAGCATCTCTAACAATCCCCTTCCATTGTTCACGATTTTCGGAGGCGTGTAGGGATATGTCGGTCCATCGACTTAGCCATTGTTTCCAAGATAAAGTGCCGGCCAAAATTGTGTAAAGATCGTCCCGAACAGCATCCATCCAAGTACGTTTTTGACCTCCTTTCCTCTTCTTCCAGTCGGTATTTGGACAAGCCAGTGTTACGATACGTGAGATTGCATCAGGATTTCTACGAAGAACATGTCCAAACCAGCGCAATCTTCGTTGTCGCGATACCAATGAAGGAAGATCATGAAATTGAAGGTCATTTCGAACTTGGTGGTTACTGATCTTTTTCGTCCAATCCCTTGATACGGAGGATGCAAAATGGGTGTTGTGCCAAATGTATCTGAGACATCTTGCTTCAAATTTATCAAGCTGCTTGATCTCTGACCCTGTAAGGGTCCATGTTTCAGCTGCGTACAGAAGTACTGTGCGAACCAGTGAAGAGAAAATGTTCATCTTTGTTTTTGGGTTGATGGACTTACGTCTCCATAGTGGATCGACAAGCTTTCCAAACGCAGCAGCAGCTAAACAAATTCGACGATTTACTTCATTGGATGAACCACCGTCAGAAGTAATTGAGGAGCCCAGATACGTAAATTCTTTTACATTGGGGAGAACAACATCATTTAATACAATCCTTGCATCAGGAGCTTGGGACGACATGGTGACTGATTTTTTTGGGTTGATTTTCAAACCATATTCACCGGAAACAGTCACGAGGAAATCTAATACATGCTGCAACTGAGTTTCGTTCTCGGCTAGAAGTACAGCATCATCAGCGTATTCTAAGTCAGTAATGGGTTTTGTACCAACGAACACACCTTCCATTTGTACAGAGATCTTGGCAAATATAGCATCAATTGCATAGTTGAACGAAAGTGGAGCAGCCACACAGCCTTGACGGACGCCACTGCAAATTTCGAATGACTTTGTAGTAGATCTGTTGCAATTGCGGATTACAGCAGTTGAGTTCTTGTACAAAGCACGTAGAAGATTTACCAGTTTCAGAGGTGCTCCATCACGTAACATAGCGATCCAAAGTGCTTTTCTGTTCAGCGAATCAAAAGCTGAAGAGTAGTCAATGAAGGCTACATACGTAGGGCGCTGAAACTTTGCCCGAAATTCAAGTATGCGTCGAAGCGTATAAATTTGATCGACGCATCCCATACCAGGACGAAAACCAGTTTGATTAGGACGAGTGGTTTTCTCCTGTCCGGGCGGATCCGTTCAACGATTGCTGAGGTAGCAATTTTGGCAGCTATGCAAAGTAAGCTGATGCCTCTGTAGTTAGCAGGTACTTGCCGATCTCCTTTCTTGTGAACAGGAACAATAGTAGCACGGTGCCAGTCTTCAGGGCACTGCTCGTTTGTCCAGAAGTCCGTTATGATGCCATACAAATCTTCAACAAGTCTCGAGGGGCCATATTTGAAGATATATGGAGGAATTTCGTCAAAACCAGCGGCTTTCCTAGCTTTGAGTTTTCTACAAATGCGCATAATATCATCGATAGTGGGGGGTTCAATAGAGATTGGATAAGTTGCCGAAGAAACTGTGTCAAGCGAGGATTGGTCTAGCATCCATCCTGTAGTGATTTCAGGGTGGTTTAAAGTCAGAAATGCCAGATGATCCAACTTTAACTTTGTTACCACGGCATAGCTGATTCAATTTCTTGTAAACTTTCCCACAATCGTTATGGCGGGCAGAAACCTCTAGCTCATCTGCTACAGAGTCCCAATGTTTTTGCTCATCCTCTTCATAACTCTTTCGAAATTCCGCACGCAGTGTCTTTCCTTCACTTTTTCTCTGAGCTTTCTTTGCTTGTGCATAGAGATCACGAGAATTGCTGGACAACCAGTTTGGGCCTTTGACATTGATTGAACGAGGAAGAACCAAACTAGCTGTATCAATCTTCTGCTTTAGACTGTTCCAAGACTGATTTATTCCCATTTCACAGTTCGGGACAACATTTGAAGCTGCTAAGTAGGCTTTGGCAAACTTGGTAGCATAGTTGCTGTTTGTGAGCAGGGAATAATCCGGAGCCAAAATATTAGGTTTAGTTTTGGCAGTTCTTAGGTGTAGCCGAAACGAACAAGAGACAAGTGAATGATCAGGGTCATTCTCATTACCCGTTCGGCAGCCTCTGTATGCTCGGGAATTTTTGATTGCACTGAACCAGCGTTTACTAACCAAAACATAATCGATTTGGGGGAATATCTACCACAACTTGAACGAAATGTTGTCAAGTGTTTCAGAGGGTGTTGGAAAAATGTGTTCGTGAGAACCATATTGCACCTTGCCGCGAATTCACTTAACCTTCTACCGTTCTCACATTGGTCGCGCGATTTTGTCCAAGGGCCAACGCAGGGCTGGTTGACACCGTCTCTGCAGACTCTGCCATTAAAATCTCCTCCAATAACAACGATTTGTGATGAGGTCTTAAGACGAGAATATAAATCTTCAAGTTGCTCATAAAACTCATCAATTTCTTTTTCACAGTAATTATTGGTGGGAGCATAGGCATTGATCACGGCCATTGTATACTTGGAAACTTTAAAGCGCGAAAAAGCCAATCGTGGAGATATACCTTTCCAGTCAATTAATGCACTGGTAGCTAATGGGGATAAGCAGAATGCTACCCCATGATGTGCTGGATTTTGTGCACAAGTTGATGGGAGGAATAATGCAGATGTTGAGTGGGAAGCTGTAGGAAGACTAAACGGCTCTGAACAGTCCAGTCTTGTTTCCTGGAGACAAGCAATGTCAATCTTGTAACGACTTAGCTCTGTGGCAGTATACGCTTGGGTCGAAACAGACGACAGTGACCGTACGTTCCATGTTTCTATGCGAAGAGGTTGTCGGATGCGAATTGGATTTGGGGGGATAAATGAAGTTTCTTGGCTAGAAGATTGCTTCCTTGCGACGGCGCTAGTGTTCACAGGAGTTACCAAGGCAATCTTCTTCGGGGGATGAGAGGGATGACGCCGGTTGATGGATCCATGGGGGCCATCAGAAGCTGACCGTTCACACCTTGGTGACTTTAAGTCAGGCTCGTGAGGTGAGGTACACATCACACTACACGAGCGTTATTCATCCTTCCTCTTTTCTTCCTTTCTGAAGATTATTGCAGTATTTTTACATTGTAATACGTAACTTGTTTTATTATTTTTTGTATAATCATAATTGTGCTCGTTTTCTCTAATTGTTAACTTCAATTATCTACCTTGATTTTATCTGAATTTCAAATCATTTTCTGTGACTAATCCCCCTTTACCTCACCATCCATTTCATATTTCCCCCTAAAAAATTTGAGACAATTTGAGAACCGAGTGCTAAAAGGTGTTTTGGCCTACTCAACTCATGAACAATCCTGAATTCCTGAGTAAAAAAAACAAAGCATTTGCATAGAAAATAATAACATTTTACCAACACAAATTGTTATAAACCGTTACGATGTAGATACTCACTAACAACACTAGTTTGTAAAATGCTAAGAAATCTATGGGTTTGAGTAATGCCTATAAAGTTCCATTTTCCAATGATAATAATAATTCTGTTTCCCTACTCCTATGCGGTACATCCTATATTTTATCCAAGTATGAGTCAGGAACCGAGGACATCTGTTTTAGTGAATAAGTGTAAACATACACTCAGGTGTTGATTTCAAGATGCACAAGATAGAAATACGGAGTCAGAAGTATTACCATTTCTCATCCTCATAATTACTAGTATTCCATAATGATTTTAAATTGTTTTTCAAAATGTACAACTTGACACGAAGATAGACTGTTTGTTTCATTGTGCGAAATTTATGGTGCTACCAGATGGTTGTCAGAAACGATGTATATTGTTTTACACATTTTACAAAAATGTTGAAATCGAAATAAGCAATTTACAATGAACTTTGGGTTTTTATTACACAACAAATCTATTCGAATAATGTCATTCAAATTCCCCCCCTTTTATTGCAGAACAACATTTGGCC
This sequence comes from Cardicola forsteri, assembly GCA_025895645.1. Taxonomy (NCBI): domain Eukaryota; kingdom Metazoa; phylum Platyhelminthes; class Trematoda; order Strigeidida; family Aporocotylidae; genus Cardicola; species Cardicola forsteri. The sequence continues at coordinate 11,619 of JAKXYG010001498.1, read as the reverse complement.
TTGACCAAAGAATACCAACAACTGCACAACCAAGCCGCCGACCTTCTTGCCAAATTTCCGCAACTCACATTCGACTATGTCGAACCCGATCCCTACTTTGACCACAGCCGCGTGCACGGACCTGTGGCGAAGTTGTTCGAACTGAAAGACTTGAAATATGCCAATGCACTAGAAGTGGCTGCTGGAAATAGGGTAAATTGAATTGTGTGTGTGTGTTGACAATTGGATTCTATTTTATAATGATTAGGCATTTGTAAAGTGCTTTTTGTCAATGACTGTTAATTACAACATTACCGCTATAAAGTACAATTATTTCATGAATGAATCATAATATTAGTGACATGGTCGTCTTTTCATTATTTCAATATATTTGTACAACGTACTAAACGACCGACTCCGATGGCCTGATCAATGTAACTAGCACAAAAGTACCGCGATGTTTTATGTTGATAGACGGTATCATTGTGACGAGGCTGACTGATTTTTTTATCTCCCTTAGTAGCAAATGATATACCTAAAAATACCTTTTAAATATTTTGAGTGTATGCTTGCACTTATCCGCCAAGGTGATAGTTTAGTTATACAGTTATATACCTAGTCCCTTCTCTGTTAGTCCAGTTACTGGGATGCATCTAATTATTATCTTTGGAAATGAATTTGTTTGTTAGTATCCCATACTATATATTTATTATCACGGTTATCTCCCTTAACACAAGGATTATATATAGTTTATATATACCATGTGATGCCTTTTAAGTATCCTGGGTGTACACTTACACTCATCCACCACACCGCATGCTCAGTGAATCCGCTGTGTACTCGATTCCTGTAGTATTTGTCTAGGTGCGTGGTAACATCTAGTCTAGGATGCATCACGTGGAGGAGGAACAGCCATTACTCAAATCCTCGGGATCATTAGCACCGCCTTCCGTTTATAAGCTAAGTATATATATATATATATATATATATATATATATATATATATATATATATACTCATGATAAGCGACTGCTTGATAGGTTTTACAAATGTGGGAGTAATGAAGAAGTGACTATGCCATTAAATATATGATGATCGGATTTTTCATAACATTACATAGTTTTCATATTGTAAGCAGGCAAAATACCGGCAAACTATCCGGTTTAAGGTCTTTTGGTTATAAAACCAGTGGATAACTATTACTTTGACTTGTTAGGTATATCTTTATTTTTATTCATTGTAATTGGTGACGTGGTCACTCTAACAAATGCAGGAGCATAACGTAGATTAACTCAAAATCAGGACAACACAGAAAATTCTTTACGGTAACAAGATTGTAATTGATGTCCTTAGACAAAAGTAATTCAATTTCTTTTCATCGTATCGTTCGTTCACAGTTGAACAACATCATAGTCGACACGGAACAAACGGGCAAACTTTTGTTGGATCGTGGTCAACTACGTAGACGTGTGACGATGCTTCCTTTGAACCAAATTCGTGGCAACGTAATTCCCGACGCCGTGGTCAAACGCGCACAATCATTAGTTGGTACTGCAAACGTATCCACCGCTTTGTCGCTTATTACGTACGACTCAAAGCTTCAATCGGCCATGGAATATATATTTGGAAACGTGTTTATATGTCCTGATCTTGAGACAGCTAAAAAAGTGGCATTTCATCCGGGAATCGAAAAGAAAACCGTTACTATGGAAGGCGATGTATTTGATCCTCAAGTGAGTGATGTTCTTTGAAAGCGTTTATCATATCTGTTATGTAGCTAACAAATAAATCTATTATAATATAATAATAATAATAGTTGGTGGCAAAGCCATCTCTTTATTAGTTCTAAGTTCTCATAGCATCCCGAATAATTCCTTTCCACTGTTTATCGTTTTCGGAGGCGTGTACAGATATGTCAGTCTAACGACTTTGCCATTCTTTCCAAAATAAAGTTCCGGCCAAAATAGGGTGAGGATTGTCCCGAACAGCATCCATTCAAGTACGTTTCTGACCACCTTTACGGAACATAAGATTGCATCAGTATTTTTACGAAGAATGTGTTCAAATCAGCGCAATCTACGTTGTCGCGATACCAATGAAGGAATTTCGTGAAATTGGAGGTCATCTCGAATTTGGCGGTTACCGATGTTTTTTGTCCAATCCCTTGAAACGGATGATGTATAATGGGTGTTGTGCCAAATATATTTGAAACTTCTTGCCTCAAATTTGTTGAGCTTCATAATCTCTGACCATGTAAGAGTCCAGGTTTTAGAAGCGTATAGAAGTACTGTGCGAACCAATAAGGAGAAAATGTACATATTCGTCTCTGGATTGATGTTTTTCGTCTCCAAAGTGGATTAGCAGGTTTTTTAAACGCATCAGTAACTAAACAAATTCGACAATTTACTTTATTAGATGAACCTCCGTCAGAAGTAATCGAAGAGGCCAGATACGTAAATTGCTTAATATTTAATACAATCCTTGCATCAGGAGCTTGTAACAACATGATGACTGATTATAAGGATTGATCTTCAGACCATATTCACCGAGAACTTTCATGAGAAAATTGAATGGACGCTACAGTTGATACTCATTTTCAGCTAGAAGAACAAGTATCATTAGTGTATTTTGAAAAATCCGGCAATCGATACTTCTGTAGTTAGCAGGTATTTACCGATCTCCTATCTTGTAAACAGGAACAATAGTAGCACGGTGCCAGTCTTCAGGGCACTTCTCAGTTGGCCAAAAATCCGTTATAATAACATAGATGTCTTCAGTAAGCCGCGACGGACAGTATTTGAATATCTAGAGGAATTCCGTCAAATCCGGCGGTTTTCTAGCCTCGAGTTTACTGCAGATGCGAATAATATCGGCGGTTGGAGGTTCTACGGAGATTGAATAAATTGCCGATGAAACTGTGTCAAGATTGGATTGATATGCAGGTACCATGTGATTTCAGGATGGTTTAAAGTCTGATTAAAGTGAAGTTGCCAGTCTTCGTTAGAACACCGGACGATCCAACTTTAACCTTTATACCACAACAGAGTTGTTCCAATTTGTTGTATACTTTCCAACTGTCATTATGGCGAGCAGAAACCTCTAGCTCATCTGCTACAAAATTCCAGCATCTTTGATCATCCTTCTCATAACGTTTTCGAAATTCCGCACGCAATGATCTTGCTTCAATTTTTCTAGTAGTTTTCTATGCTTGTCTATAAAGATATCGATAATTGGTAGACAACCAGTTTAACTCTTTTAAGTTGATTAAACATGGGAGCACCAAGCTAGCTATATCAATATTTCATTTTAGAATGTTCCAGGATCCATTTATTTCCAAACCATAACTTAAAACATCAACCGGAGCTGATAAGTAGGCTTTGGAGAACTTGTCAGCATAGTCACTGTGTCAGTAGAGAATAATCCGGAGCAGGAATACCAGAGCGTAAATGAAGCGCACATAAAACAAGCGAATGATCGGTATCATTCTCACATCCTGTTCGGTAACCTCTATATGCGCGGGAATTCTTAACTGCACTAAACCAGCGTTTGTTAACCAAAACGTAGTCAAGTTGGGAAGAGTATCTACCACAAGTTGAACGAAATTATGTCAGATGTTTCACGGGGTATTGAAAAAATGTGTTCATGAGATCCATTTTGCACCTTGCCGCGAATTCATTTAATATTCTTCCATACTCGCAATTTTGTCTAAGGGCCAATCCAGGGTTGGTTAACATGACAGTGACCGTATGTTCCATGTTCCTATGCGTAGTGTATTTCGGATGCTAATTAAACTTGGCTATAAGATTACTTCCTTGCGACGGCGCCAATGTTCACAGGAATTGGCAAGGTAATCTTCTTCGGGGTACGGGAGGGATGACGGCGGTTGACGGATCCATGGGAGCCATCAGAATAGGACCGTTTACATCTTGGTGACTTAAGTCAAACCTGTCAACTCCGGTCTTCCCCAGACGAGTATAGGAGATCAGATTCCCTAGGGGTCTCGGCTGCTAATTCCATTACATATCTAGTTGAACGAAGTTTTATTTTAGGTTGCACAGAATGAAGACCTGAGATCTAATTTTCTGTCAGATTGAATGGTAAATGGATACCTTGAGATAGGATTTAAGCATCTAAGGTATATATTAGCACCCATTCACTGAGCGGGAGTCCAGTGAAAACCAGTTATACTGCTGTGGACACGGTCCCTGTTGTTATTAGTCTAGAATGCCTATAGGTCTATAGGCACCTAGTCCAGGATTGAGGAATAATAGTCAGGAGTATCACCATCATTGGAGCTTGAGACTTTATAAGCATTACTGAAATCCTTAGGATCATTAGCACTCTACTATTTTATTTTATAAATAAATTAAATATTGAAACTTTTCAACCAAAAATAATTAAATTTAACAATGGGGTTTTTTATTTTAAGGGATTATGTTTTTAGAAATGTTATATTAGTATCGTCAGATTCACTTGAATAATAAATTTACTAGGTTTTCCAGTCAACCAGGAGCACTGTACAGCTGTTTTATCCTTATTTGGAATCATCAGCAGCGCATACCTTTCAAGTTTTACACACATGAACTTGAACCCACGCCCTATCTGGTGTCAGGCCAGCGCCTTAAACCACTGAGCTACGGGTGGATGACCTTCGACCTGTAAATTTATTATTTATAGTGAATCTGATCAATTCTAATTGCCCAGTGTCCTCAAATGCTGCTACGTTACTACCGGTTTAGCTCCTGGTTGACTGGAAAACCTAGTAAATTTATTATTCAAGTGAATCTGACGATACTAATATAACATTTCTAAAAAGAAATAATTAAAGTTTGGGCATCGCATCACGATCGTGTATTAGATGTTGTTCAGTTTTTTTTATGGATTACTCAAACGGAGTTTTCGTAATGAGTATAATGTATTTTTTAAAATTTTATTTGAAATAACAACAATGTTAAAATTTGTGTTGTAATAATTTTAATTACATTAGTAATTTGTTAATTATAAAAAAGCGTGAATTATATATGGATGTTATTAAAGTATAAATAGTCCTATTTTTAATTTTTGAACAAATATTTCGTATTATATTTAAAATCAAGTGTCGAGTTATATACATCATTTAACAAACTTGTTAATTTGTATTAACAATTTTTTTCTTTAATGGTTGTATACTGATGATTTGGTACTGTAATACTGAAGTATCTAAACGATTTACAATTGTTATTGAATTATGTCAACTTTTTGATGACTTTCTTTCCTATTCCTTATGGTCAATCCAGCATTTGCTCGCAATTTCTAAACTGAAATCAATTATTTTAAAGAATAAATCCTTAATTATCCTCAAATTTACGTGTACTATATGCCAGTTAGAAGAAAAACAAAAATTAATTACAAAACGTGGATGTATGCTATTTTGGACTATTTTCGCGCTATTTTGTCTGGGACTTGATCTTGAAAATAATGGATAAGTTATTAGACTGACATATCCCTGTTCGTCTTACGAAAACTGTGGACTATGCAAGAGGATTGTTGATGACGCTATGTCCACTTGGAATAAAGACGTGGCTCTTTTCGCAACTGTACACTGAAACAACCCATGCACTACTATTTTGAAATATTTTTGAAAACTGTTTATAGGATGTTTTATTAAACCGTTTTTTGGATCCATTTGGTAGCATACATTATTGACAGTTACCCCGTGTTAAAAGGGATTTATAATGTGCTTGAGTTGGATAATTCACTAGTATTACGCCCGCAAATTTTACTAGTAGTATTTACGATAAACATTGTTATCAAGTGGACATTTGACTTAGCCAAAAGGTTCACATTTAGTTCTCTGTTGTAGCACTTGAACCCACCCAAGTTTGAATGCGACATTGAACTACTGAACCACATTTAGATCTATCATGTTGCCGCTGTATATTAATGTTAATGTTATTATGTTCAGAAAACTGTTGTTGTCTAGTACATTGTGTAGAATTGAACAAGAGATTATGTTGTCAGATGTTGTCAATGCATTGCATACATATACTTGCTTTTTTTAGGGAACATTGTCGGGCGGCAGTAGATCATCTGCATCTGACAGTCTACTTTCTCGTCTGTGCGAATGGCGAGCTGCCGATCAGGTGGCCAAGAAATCCAAGGACAAGGTTTTTCGACTCGAGGCTGCAATGAAGACAGCTGCACTGCGCGCCGAAAAGATTTCGCGGCTGCGTGAGACGTTGGACAAGGCGCGTCACGAGTTGGACATTTTGGAAACGCAAATGCGCCAAACAGATAAGCATCGGCTGACTTCCGATTTGGCGATGACTCGAAATGAATTGGGTAATAATTTGCTCTATTATTCGATTTTTGGTCTGATCTGGGTGTTTTGTACGAATCAAATGTAACAACTGACTTATCTCCCCCACTTCTATAAAATATGTCTGCGATGAGATTTTGTAGGTTTAAGAAATGTAGGAGAATGACAACGTTTTTTGGTTGATAGACGGCAGTTTTATGACGCAATAATTGGTGAAGTCGTTTGAATTTTTGTCAGGGTTTTCTTCCCTAGCCCATCTGCTGCATGTGATATACGTTTACCTTAAATTTTTCTTTGATTATGCTGGATATAAGCAATTTTGTTGTATGCATTTTTGAATTTAACCGAGACATCCAATTAAATTAATTGCCAATTATTTTACTTTGAAGAAAATGTGGCAACAAAATTGTTTCATGTGATTACTTTCAATGTTGAGCTTCCTTTTGGCTTTCACTCAACCTTGTTTTTAGAATCTCGTTTTTACTCCTTTGTCGCACTTTGCCTAATTTTAATGATGGTCAAATTCTTAGCTATTTCTCTTCCTTGACTAGGTACCAACTGGCATCTAGACTAGTAACAGAGATCGAATGCATAGCGGTATAACTGGACTGATCTCCCGCTTACTGAATGGGTGCTAGCATACACCCAAGATGGTTAAAAGGTATCTCAAGGTATCCGTTCATCATATGTCACCGGTTAGGTTTATGGATCCGTTAGCCAGCGTTAATTCCCGAGTCTTCTGAAGATCTATTTATCAATTCTTCCCAACATTGGCGTCGTCGCAAGGAAGCGGTCTTCTATCCAAGAAACTTTATTTGTTCACCCTTTCCAAGTTCAATTCGCATCAAACAACTTCATCGTATAAGAGTTCGATGTGCTATGCAAACTGGGAATTAATAAAGAGATGGCTCTGCCATGAACTTATGCTATGTTATTTGTTCAAATTGCTAACTTTACACTTCTTTTTTCAACCCTACTTGGGACCGACTACAATGGAGTTAAATTCTTAACTGACATATTTACGCAATGGTTAATTTGATTTTTATTAGGGCTATGTGCACAAGCGATAATAATTATTAATTTAATGGATTTTTGTGAACAATAGTGCAAGTAGAGAATCAGTTGCAAGCAGCCAACGACAGACTGACTAAAGTGTCACTTAAAGCTGAATTGGCTCGTGCAAAGGCGTCTAATGCCGAGGCCGAACGCAAAAAGGAGCAGCAAAATGCCGAAAACAGTCTGGTCGAAGCCCGGAAGTTGGTCGAAGTGTCGACTATCAATCTGCGCGAAAAAACAGCCCTCAAAGAGACATTGCGGCTGGAAGCTGACGAGTTGGCAAAGGAATTGGAAACACTCAAGGTATTGTTGTTTCTGTTGTGGGGTAAGGTCAGGTGTTGGGAAATTGTTTTGTTGTCGGTAGCTTTTTTATCCAAGTATTTGCAAAAATTGACAAAACCGCCTAATTGTTTGTCGGGGGTTAGGGTAGCCCAACAGCTACATAGAAAATGTGTGTATACCTTGAGATGCTTCTAAAGTATTCTAGGTGTATGTTCGCACGCATCAGCCAAAACGAATTGCTCAGTTATATTGTTGTGTTAACCTACGTACTTAGGTGCACCTAGTCCAGGATGTGCCATGTGGAGATCACAGTTAGGCATATTACCATTGTCAAAAATTGAAACTTTAGTCAAATTATTAAGATTATTGTCAGATCGGATAAAATGTAGTTGATAATGTTTTGAATAAATCTTATTCAACTAGGTTTTACATGAGGTCAAAAATATGCCTATCCAAGAAGTGGATCTAGAAGAAACATTTTTGTTACCTTGTGCTCCCTAGAGAAAAATGGATTGTAAAAATCAGTAATTATTTTATTTAGTTTTTACTACTTGAAACTCATGAGAAACACGTTTTGGCAGGTGAACAATGATCAAATCTAAATAGCGACCCGCATTAAGTGTCGGTGAGAACTCCATCTCATATCCATCACCGAATAGTAATGGTAATAATGGGGAATAAGTTGTATGTACCGCAAACAGATAAACACTTTCATTTTTGAATCTTTTGTCATTTTGTCACTCTAGGTGAATTTAGAAGAAACCAAATCCCATTTGGAGGCATGTGTAGTAGACGAGGAACGGTGCAAAAATGCGGCTGCTGCAGCCTACCAGCTCCTGTGCGAGGCACACGAAGCGGTAAAGAAGCAACAAAATTTGGTCGATGAAACGATGCGCGAACTGATGCAGACCGAAAAAGAGGCCGCTCACACAGTCCACTTGCTCAATCAGGTCAACATCAAGGTGGAAAAACTTGGACATCAAATTGAATTGCAGAAGAAGGAAAGCGAAGAAGATGGCCAGCGGGTTCGTGTCTATCTGTCGGTTTTTTAAGAACAAAAGTGAATTGACAGTTGTGAAAATGGTTTACAATCTAGCTGGGTTATTCATTTTAAATAAATGGAATAGTTTAGTGGTAATTGTTCTGTTCGACAAGCTAGAAAGTTTTGAATTCGAACTTCGGTTACCACCTCTTGTCTACATTTGGATGACAAGATAATATTACAATTTTCAATTGGATTTATAGATGCAAACAGCTAGTACCGCAATTGATTCTGTAGTCAATATACTCGATCCTGAGGTTTTATTCAGTGGAGTTATTAATCTATTGTGCAGTTGAAAAATATGTTTTTAAATTAAATTTTTATTTTTATTAGTGACAAGATATAAACTTGCATTTTCATTCATTATGGTTGATTATTTCTATATTTCTACGGCATATTAAATGATCGATTTTGATGGATTGATAAGCGTAACAAATTGTAGTAGAATAACGGAGTTTCTTGACTCGTAGACAGCATCCTTGTAATGGAGTCACTGTTCGAAAAGATTGATTTTTTGTCCAGGTTATCTTCCTTAGCTCAAGGGTTACATAGGGTATATATACGTTAAGTTACCTTTTAAGTACCCTAGGTGTATGCTTGCACTCACTCGCCGTAGCTGAAGCCCAGTTTTACCTCTGTGCATTCGGCCCCTATTGTTATTAGTCCAGATTCCTATAGGTACCTAGTCCAGGATGCGCCGCGTGGAAGAAGAACAGTCAGGAATATCATAATTATTGGAAATTGAAACTTTATAAACATGACTCAACTCCTCAGGATCATTAGCTTAATATTCTGTACAAATATAAAAATAGGTGAAGAGATGTCTACATCACCGACCAAAATGTAAATCGATGAATATTTCGGCTATTAATCCTGCAAAGTATAATTGCAACTCTCAATGGTGAATAATTTTGCCGAAATTATGTCAGCTGTTGGCCATTAGTTTGGAGTTTCAGTTAGTCGGTTAATGGAAAATAAGACGTCATGATATAGTAAATTTGTTTGGTGCTTTTTTGAATGTTGTTTTTTTATCTGTCCCAACCTCTCCTCCATAGATTGTCCAACTTCTTGAGGAGCATCCGTGGATTAACGACGAACGTGAACAGTTTGGTGTAAAAAACGGAACGTATTGCTTCACCAGTCGCGACCCAAACGAAACGCGTCGTCGTATTCAGACAGCCAAAGAACGCCGCGATCGCATTAGTCGCAAAGTGAACATGCGGGCCATGAACATGCTCGGTAATGCCGAAGAGCAGTACGCCGAACTTGTCAAAAGACAGACTATTGTACTGGCCGACAAGCACAAAATACAGGCAGTGATCGACGACTTGGACAAGCGCAAGAAGGACGTTTTGGTCAGCGCGTACAACAAAGTGAACGAGGTACCTTTTTTATATGTCAGTTATTATTATAGACAAGTTAAGTACTTGACTAGAAATGTACATTTAGAACTATAGAATACAAAAAATATCTTTTGCACTATTGGCATAAGCGAAGGAAGTCAGAGACGAAGGTTATACAATAATTGCAAAAATCAAAAGATGGACGTTTTAGTAACATGGCAAACGTTTTATCGATACCTTAAACCATAAAGCATCATATTAAAATTTTGCTCGATATTGATTACTATTTTAATTTCCATTTATATAGCAATTTTGTTTTTATTATACAGGAATTTTGCAATATATTTTCTACTTTGCTACCTGGTAGTAAAGCTCGTCTTTTTCCGCCAGAAAACATGACTGTACTCGAAGGTTTGGAAATAAAAGTTGCTTTTGGTGACGTATGGAAGGAATCTTTAAATGAATTGAGCGGGGGTCAGCGGTACGTCCTTTGATATAATTTGATCCCATTCATTACTGATTTAAAAAACATTAGGTATTCAAGAGTAATATACAATACATTTTATATTTCTCAGTATTTGTTCTGTCTATATTTTTAACTTGTCTTATGCGTTGTGATTTATTTATGTGTTAAATGTCAGCACGGTTGCACTATTGTGTGTGAACTTTCGTCAGTCTTGACGAGGATAATTTTGTTTTATTTTCAGATAAAATTGAGTAAAAACGTTGAAAAATAGTTGGTGTCTGTTAACATTGATTTTAGTTTGTATTTTATTCATCTTTTTCGTATACATTACAGTTCCTTGGCAGCACTTTCCTTGATTCTGGCGCTTCTTTTGTTTAAACCCGCTCCTTTGTATATATTGGATGAAGTGGATGCGGCTTTGGATTTGTCGCATACACAAAATATTGGTTTGTTGATTAAAAATCATTTCAAGCATTCACAGGTATGTTTGATTGATTATAGATGGTGGTATTTTCTTGTATGTTTGGTTTTTGTAGACCAACGTGTTACTGAGGAGTTGCATCGTGTGTAATAGCTCAGTTGGGAGTTACATAATAAAACTCTAAATATAGGATTATTGATAAACGTGGCGCGTCGTGGACTAAGTGCTCCCAAGCACCTAAGCTAATGATAGCAGGAACCGGATGCACATCTGGATTCCTGCTTCGGAGGATGAGTGCAAGCATACTGCCAGAATACTTAGAAGATATTTTAAAATATACATATATCTTACGTCACTGTTGGTCTAATAGAGATGATTTTCACGAAAATTTGGCGATATTGTTGATTTTTACAAACAGTGTTATTAAGCTTATCAAGCTATTGTCAATTTCAGTATCTATATACATATAAATTTTAACTATCAAACATTGTACATTTTAAATGAAATTAAGCACACTATTCAGTTAGGAGTTACGTTATTCTGAGAATCCCGTGTTTTGACACGCTTATGTTTCAATTTAATGTTTATTTTTACAAAAACGCAATTGGACAGAACAAATTAATTTTGAATTTTTACACCAAATTCTTTAAGGGCCGAGCTAATTACACAGTTTGATCTATGCAACCTATTTTTAGGCAAGATTTTGCTTTGGAAGGTTTTGTTTAAATGATT